>JANHFX010024535.1:58671-71167 GCA_027560015.1 Chloroceryle amazona | reverse complement strand
CACCAGTGCTGGGTACAGGGGCACCATCACTTCTCTCCTCCTGCTGGCCACACTGGTTCTGATCCAGGCCAGGGTGCTGTTGGCCTTCTTGGCCACCTGGGCACACTGCTGGCTCATGTCCAGCCGGGTGTCCACCAGCACCCCCAGGTCCTTTTCTGCTGGGCAGCTTTCCAGCCACTCCTCCCAATGAATTTGTAAGATGAGGAGTTGCCTTCCTTCCCCTTGAGTTAACTGTTTACTGATGGGTATCTAGGATACTGTAATTCAACTGATAGATGGTTTCTATCTCCACACCACCCCCCAATCTCTCCAGTTTCAACACTGGACACACATCTGAGATTCCACTGAAATAACTAAAGTAAACCACTTAATGGATGTGCAGCCCATATGGCTACTAAAACCTTTTCAACACTTGCCAAAATGAAAAAAAAGCCTTGCAATTTTGTATGGCAACACCATTAACAAGCAATCGGTTTTGTCTAGCCCTCTTACCCCTTATAACTTCTTCTTTTAAAGATAATCTCTTGGTCAGATAATTTCTCCATCTTACCTCAACTCCTTTGGGGCCTTGTGGTCCTGGAGGCCCCCGGTCACCCATAAGTCCCTAAACATCAAAATAACCACAGTGAGAACTTGTATCAACTAACAATCAGGTTGGTCGACTTTCTCTCCTCCTACAAACCTGGACAGAAATGCAAACTGGGGAAGCAGACCACGTTTTCTTACCATTGTTCTTAGGATTTCCCTTAGGAAGCCAGGAAATGATGCAGCAGAATTTGAACATCTGCTGGAAAACCGAGTATCTTACGAGCTTCTACTACACACATTTTTCTGAAGCTTTTTTCTTTTGTCTTTTTGAAAAGGAAGTAAGGAAATAATTCAGCCCACGAAAGAACAACTCTTCTGTTTGTAAGATGCAAAGCACACCATCATATTAAGACTGAAGCAGAAGCAGTGCAACTCTTCTAGATCTTTCATGTAGATAGTCTTTAGCGTAACATGTAATGACAACATCGCAATGGAAATGAACTACACAGTGAATTTAAGCTACTAGCTTGTCCAAACTACTTGTGATTTTTCAGTCCTTATTTTTCTGTCAAGTTTATAATCAGCTTTCGAGAGATAAAGCCCCTTATCCTCTGCCAACTCTGACTTTTCTTGACTGCTCACACCAACATTTGCAAAACTTTATGAAAATGACTTCGCAGCTAGAAGCGTGTCAAAAACCTCGATCATCCCAATTACAATGGTAGTAATTGGGAAAAGCACTTGACTTGGCGTTGGACAAAAAAAAAAATAATCTGTGTAAACATATTATTAATGTTCTGGGAAAGCTAAGCTGAACATTATCAGATAAAGCTATAAGAACAAAGAAACTGCCCGCTAGGAGAGATATGATTAGCCTCTGAAGAAAGAAATGGTGGGAAAGTTCCAAGTGTAAGCCTTATTAATTGCTTACTAATGAAGCTGAAGTCTAGACAGAAGGTGCAGGCATTGGTCCAGTAACAGTTCACTTAAGCAAAGTAAAATGGAACAGAAAATGGAATGGGCCACCTCAAAGTACAGAGTTTCATCAAGGAGCCCATCAGTTTGGGAAACACCAAAGTGGACTGCTGTTCGACATGCCACCACCAAAAGTGACAGAAGGGCTTTTAGTAGCAGTACAGAAGTAATATTCTTGTGTAGTTAGTGACAAAAATGTTTCATTGTCAGAACTGTTGTTTTATTCTAAACCCGTTAGGAGATACGGCTTTCAGTACAGTGGAAATGTTAGAAACACTGCTACTGTACACACCCTTCCACTGCACTTAATTGGATCCAGGAAAAAAATAAAGTCCCAGCTTGTAAAAGGAATATTAAAACTAAATGAAATTTCCATCTCCCCTTTGAGGTTTCAGGCAACAAAACAGAAAATGAAGGTAGTCACTAGACATGTGCCAAAGGGTCTGGAAAAAAAACTCGAGGAGTCAGCAAATGTGGGTATCCTGTATTTCACATAAATAACTTCCCAACTGACCATCCCTTCCAGAAATGGTGACGCTCCTGATAGCCACTTTTATTAAATGTGTTATCCAAACAAACATAAACGAGCAGAGGAAGGAAGTTCTCAACTACTTCCATGGTACAACCCCCACTGCTACAGAAACTGCAGTTGCAGTCAGCACATTCTGACCACCTTTGCCTCTCGCTTTTCTTGGTTACAGAGCATAAATACTTGCAAGAAATACCTAGGGAACAAACTAAATTATTTCAGACATTCTTAAAAACATTCTTATTCTCTTTTCTTTTTTAAATCTAAGTGCCTTTTTTTTAACACATGGTAGACCAAGATCAAACACCTTCTAAAATATTGTTTCCAAGCTGAGTAATGTGCTGTAGACCAAATTATGTAATAGATCCTTTGAACATTATTTTAGAAAGGTCAGATTTGCTGATTACTGCACTAATTTAGGGCAAATTGACAATCCAGAACTTCTACTGGTATTTAGAGTTGGCCGATAACACTAACAGAGCTTAAACTTCCCACCAAGAGCCTGAATTTCTCCCATGCCAAGTGCTAAGAAATAAAGCTTACCCTGTTTTCTTGGCTTTTAATATGGGTATTGCTTCTGAGGAAGTATAAACAAAAACATGAGAAAAAGAGCAGCACAGTAAGAACAATTTTCTAAAAATAAAAGCTGGAGGAAATTTTTTACAACTGCAGTCAACACAAGACAGCTGGAAATCCCAAAAGGCAAACATTTCCAGTGTTATGCAGCCCTTCTCTCTTTGTACTAGGAGCAGTGTGAGACTTTTTCCAGTTTGTTGATCTTCCTTCTCAAATGTAAGCCATCAATTCTTGCTGATTAGAAAAAAACTGTCTATGCTTTTTATCTCTAAGACCAAATGTGCTGGAGACCACTGAATCTTGTTCAGCTATGTAACTTCTGTATCAAAGGAATACAGTCTTCAACTTCCTAGGCTACATTTTAGTACTTTTCTGCTGGATTCTGTAAAAAGGCAAGTGATCAGTAATGTATGTCTTAAACATCTACCCAATTCTAACAAAAACCAGGTAATTGAACACTTGGATTATGACATGAAATAATATGATGTGACTTAGTGAAGAAACTGGGCAGCAGCAAGCAGATCTCAGTTATAGTATTCACTTAGCAGCTTGGAGGATTAAATCTGATCTGCAGTTCAAGAACTGTTGTATTTCTCTTCTCCCGTTTCCCCTAGACATAGTCTTACACCAAATGTTCTTTTTAAGTGCCCTGGTAATTCAGAAACACAGGAGCAACTTCCACTGCAATAGTCAGATACAACTCATTGATATCAGGCTGCTAACATTACACATATTTACAAAGAAGTTAGCAAAGCAACAAAGCAGAGCTAACAAGAGAGTCTACACCTGTCTCTGGGAATGTATTTTAACTTCTCCCCAGTTTGCCACATCAAGTAATGGTTTCTCAGTCTTCCTACTAAATTCATGCCTGAGCTGTTCTGGAATAAGGCTCTTGAGATAGCTGAAAGGCAGGAGTAGCAGTAGTTGGTCTTAGACTGTTCTATTGCCTCGCTGATCTCTGCCCTGTGGTTTATTTACAAAGCTCAAAAAGGCCTTTAATTTTGTTAGGGTAAATGAACTGCCTCTCAGAATAGAGACAGTTGAGTATCTTTTTCTACATCTAGTCCCACTTGATTCAATTCTGTAACACAACTGCCTAGAACTGTGTGTACTACCAAGATAAAGTCTTCTGGTGCTTTGTGCAGCAGCATTAACGAGATGCTTTGCCTCATTTGTCCTAGAGCTTAACTGAAATTCTAATTGCCTTATTATGCTTTTACTTCAAGATCTGGCAGCATCTTTCCTTCTTGCTATGTGTGAAGCTCTAAGTTTCCAGCAGGATTTACTGGTTTGGTCTTTGCCTGCATCAGTCTGCAGTAACAGAAGTGGGATGAATCTGTACAAAGTGCAGTTTTTAAGATCATCTAAAGATGCTCAACTTTGTTTCATTCTGTCATAATTGTGCCTATTTCATTCTGTCATAATTGTGCCTATTTATCAGTGAAAATACAACGTAAGAATAGTCCCAAAGCTGGTGAGTAAACTTAACTGTTTTGAGTCTTTCAACAAGTAGTCAGTTTTACATATTATTCAATCATCTTCCCATGGGTTAATTTCAGACCCATGTGCACTTTTTGTCCTGGTCTCTCTCTACCTTTTCCATTTTAAACAAAAATTTCCCAGATGTGCTCTTAGTCTACTATAGAACAGAGGTTTAATTAAGCTGGCAGTGTCATTTTTGGTAGATAACTTTTATTCATTATTATTACATATATTATTTTATCCATTATTTAATACAGCCTATGATTTTAAACTGTTTTTTTTTATATATATCTTTAACTACTATATCTTCCAAAGTTTATTTTAAAAGAAATTTCTGTATTACTCAGGTGAAATTACAGAGATCTGCATGCATTTGGCATTAATTTTATTTAACTATAGATAAATTACGTGCTACTTCCCAGCTACATAGCTATTCCTCCAAAACTCTTTGCGCTCAACTTGCCATTACACGCCTCCACCTAACGCAGTAATTACCCTCATAACTGTGTGGACAGCATGAAACATTAGATTAACTTCCTCACAGAAATACCTGAGGCAAAGTACCTACATTTTGACAGTAAGATTACCTTCTCATAATATCCATATCCAGCCATCAGACATTTTCCTCAGAGATTTACTCTGTTTATTGTTATTGTTGATAAGTTTTCATATAGTCTTACCTTAGGACCTTCAGGGCCATTTAATCCAGGTACACCAATATCTCCTGGAAAACCCTGAAGAAATGACACAGAAAAATTATTTATGGAGTAGGAATGTTTCCAATGTAGTTGTTTTGATTCTTGAAACTTGAATTTGTTCATTCATTTAACAAACCTGAATCACAGAAACACAAAAGAAATTTGTTCTACCATCCCCAAAATGTCAAAATCTTAAGTTTCTATGAAAGGACTTAACTCAGATTTTAGACAGCTTTCATTAAACTCAATTTAGCAAATGTCAGTATGGGTTTCATTTCTCTTAGCATAACAATTCTTATCCCTTAAGTAACATTTGAAATGAAACCACTGGATTGGTTTTGATGCACAAACAACCCCACATGGCATCCAGCACCAGATCTGTACTCATGAACTCAACTATTATTTTTAAAAAAGCTTAGAGAGCAGCTGAAGCCCTTTAATCCTTGGCCACACTTTACAGACAAAAATCACTGCAAGATTAAGAAAGCCTTTTGCCTCCAAATCAGCAGGTGCTAATCCAGGTCTAACAGGCAAGAACTGAAGGTCGCCAGCATCTAGCGTTATTCAGAATAAGCCTTTGTGAAATAAGGTGTGGTACAGGTCCAGCTGATGGTAAAGAAAAAATACAAGTGAATAGGCCAAGGAAATGAACCAACTGAAATTATCACCCCAAGGCATCTTAATCAGTAGGCACTGAGTGGGACACCACAAGGACGCCTCTGTGAGAGAGGAATCCAGTGCTACAACTAGATGGCTTTGAGGAATTGGTGTATTTTAAGGAAACAAAAATGATGCAGCTAACCCTTATCCAGTACAGGAGTGAGTTACAGTTCATAAACATCCACTGAAGGTAATCTTTATATTTGTGGGATAAAGTAAAGCACTATTAAGTCTTTAATTAGCACAGGGCTCACCGGTATTTTAAAAGTATTTAGGGCAACACTGTTCTTAATTGTAGGGCTATCTTCTGTTTGCTTTCTGTAATCTGTTCTTAACAGGATGCAGAGAGTCTTCTAAGAGATTTAGATGGGATGTAAAAAAAATTTTAGGCATGCTTATAGATTAAATAAAAAAATAAATGCATAAACCAAAATACAGAGAAGATTTATTTCTTTTTAGTAGTTTATTTTAGTACCCATTAGCATTCAATGGCTAAAACTGATTTATTTTTTTTTTAAAAAGAGTAAAAAAAGAACTGATCTGAGTTTTCAGAACAAGTGGAACAACCCTGACATACAGCAGCTCACAAAACATCACGGTGGTAATTGCTTTTTGACACAAAGCAGTAGAGTTGTGCAACAACTCCACTATGCCTCTAGATGGCACATAGGATATTATTTACATGTGACCAAGCCACCCAGACCGATACCTCAGGTGCTCACTTCTATCAGCCTAGAGTTTTATACAGTTCGTAAGAGGATTTTTTAAATCTACTGAAATACATGGAAGAGTTAGGGAAATTGTTTGGAAGTTGCTAACTCATCCTTTCTTCATTTGAAATGTGTTTATTTACAGGCATTGGTTACCAAGGGGTGGGTTGTTTTGTACATCTGCCTATCTTGAACTTTCAAATGTGTGAACCAAGTACTCAATGGTGACACAATTTCCCTCGTGGCAATAAACATTCCAGAAAACAATCTGTCAAGAAAAATGTCTATTTAGAAAGATTCTTATACTTTTATAAAGGAACACATCTACTTTATTTGCTTAAATACTTCTAGAAGGAATTCAGTAAGAACTATGAGACGTAACCACTACAACAGTTTGAACAATCATAGAATGGCTTAGGCTGGAAGGGACCATAGAGATCATCTGATCCAACCTCCTCACCATGGGCAGGGACGCCTCTTAAGGTTGCTCATCCAGCCTGGCCTTGAACACCTCCAGGGAGGGGCATCCACAACCCCTCTGGACAAATCTATTCCAGAGTCTCACCACCCTCCTACTGAAAAGCTTCTTCCTAAGGTCCAGTCTAATCCTATTGTCCTTCAGTTTAAAACCCTTTCACCTCATCCTATTGCTGGACACTCTTGTGACAAGTTCCTTTCCAGCCTTCCTGTAGGATCCCTTCAGGTATTGGAAGGCAGTTATAAGGCCCCCCCCAGAGTCTTTTCTTCTCCAGGCTGTACAATCCCAGCCTAACCTCGTAGCAGAGGTGCTCCAGACCCTGGACCACCTTTGTGGCCTCCTCTGGACTTGTTCCAACAGATCTATGTCCCTGTTCTGGTGGGGACACCAGAACTGGATGCAGTATCTGAGGTGGGGTCTCACAAGAGCAAAGGGGGAGAATCAACTCTCTTGATCTACTGGCCACACTCCTCTGGATGCATCCCAGGGCACGGTTCGCCTTCCGAGACACATGAGTTCACTGCTGGCTCATGTTGAGCTTCTCACCAATCAACACCCCCAAGTCCTTCTCTTCAGGGCTACTCTCAACCCACTCTATACCCAGTCTGTAATTGTGCCTGGGATTGGCCCAGCCCGGATGCAGAACCTTGCACTTTGGCCTGTTTGCATTGGCCTGCTTCTCAAACCTGTCCAGGTCCCTCTGGATGGTATCGTTTCCCTCAATGAGTCCACTGCACCACACAGCTTGGTGTCATCAGCAGACTTGCTGAGGGTGCACTCGATGCCATTGTCCATGTCGGTGACAAAGATGTTGAACAGCACTGGACCCAGAATAGATCCCTGAGGAGCCCCACTTGTCACTGGTCTCAAGCAGAGTTGTAACTCAGATGTAGAAGGCCACCAAATGAGTCGGGCGTGATTTCCTTTAGTGAAGCCATGTTGGCTGTCACTGTTCACCTCATCATTTTTCATGTGCCTTAGTACAGACACCAGGAGGATCTGCTCCATGATTTTACCTGGCACAGAGGTGATGCTCTTCTGACTTATGGTGAAGGCAAGCATCACATAGTGGGCATTTCATTAGGGATAGAAACACCATGTTATGTATTTTTTTTAATATATTCAGGTTCTTTTTTGCATTACCAACCCTTCAATAACAGCTAAATGACTAAAGTCCGAGGAATGAGTCATCTTCAGGCACACTAAGTGACAGAGGGATTAGGAAAAGCCCAAGTACAGAGAGCAAAGTCATCAGGAACAACTCTGCACATTTTGAAAATGCAAGTATTCCTAATTTTAAACCTTACAAAAAGAGATCAGCGACTAATAGCCAGTGAAATAATCCTTGTGAAGGAGGAACTCTTCTCTCGCAGGAAGATTATCTCACTGTATGTTGGTTCTGTGATACTAACAACTTTGTGCCAATACAGATGGGCTCACATCTAGACTAAGGCCAGTCCAGAAAAGTAAGGCAGAAATTTAAATTTTATTTGCAAGACTACTGTTTCTTCTAAGAAGAAATCAAAACCCAGGAGTCAAAGCCATACACGTGTTTAAAATCAAATTAAACCAAAACAAAATGACTTAAATTATGAGCTTGCCTTACTCTAGCCAGATTCAGAGCATTGGAGCATAGAACAATGCCCTGATAAAACAACAGGAGACAAATTTTGTTTATATGCACGTCCCTTCTTTTCTAGTGAAGTCTCACCATATCTTTGCCAGAAAAACGAAAGTCTCTAAGAAAAACAAATTCTATGGAAAGTACCTATGAAGTTCTGTGTAAATAGGTACAGACTGAACCATCAGAATGTCTCTCTGAGGAACATCTAAACTAGAAGAGGGTCACGCAAAGAAGCCCTGCTCAACAATATTAGAAAGTCAAGGTAAATTGAGTATTTCTGCAAAATTAATACATATTTATTGGGAAAAAAAAAGAAGATCAGCAAGATGTGCTTATGGCAAATAAATTTATGAAAGGACTTGCTAACCATTCTATGCAAAGGCAAGCAAAAATATAAGCAATTCCACAACAAGAACAGTTCTTCTGATGTATGCTAGAACATGCAATTAATTCAGCTACAAAACTTTATTTCCTTCAGGTCATTGGCAGGCAAGTTATTTGATGCAATATTGAAACAGTTTATGTTAACACTGCACTCATGGCATTGTTTGCACAACCTCAAAACCTCATGTGATAAGATGACTTCTTTTTAAATGAACAACTCAAGGCAGGCAGTGATTCACTTACAAAATACGTGCCTTTATGACTGTTTACTATTATTTGAACGTATCCTTTTCCTTTGTAATGCTATTGCCTTGAGCATGAAGCATACCAGCTGAATCCCATATGAGTACCTTCCTGAAAGAATAAGCT
This sequence comes from Chloroceryle amazona, assembly GCA_027560015.1. Lineage (NCBI taxonomy): Eukaryota > Metazoa > Chordata > Aves > Coraciiformes > Cerylidae > Chloroceryle > Chloroceryle amazona. The sequence continues at coordinate 62,154 of JANHFX010024535.1, read as the reverse complement.
AAGGACTTCAGATCAAAATACTGCACAGATGAAAAAGGTTCTACTGACAATAATGACTAATGCTCCCTCTGCTCCAGATGAAACCTATTTATAATACTCAGAGCACATCTGAAGAAAACTATCCCTCTCATTCTTGGGGGATAATTAAATGTGATTCGTAGAGTGAAATGTAACTATGAAATATTCTGCATACTTGTGGAAGCCTGTTAATACCTTGTCTAATTTAATTCACAGTAACAATAAGGATTACATGCTTCATCATACCCAGGAAACACAGGCATTGTGGATTAAGTCAGACCAGCACTTTCCAGTTGACATACCAATAAAATAAAGCTCACTAGAAAGTTGAAATTAAGTAGGTGATCTTGCTCTGGCAGGGGGGTTGGACTAGATGATCTTTTCAGGTCCCTTCCAACCCCTACCATTTTGTGATTCTGTGAAATTCTGGCCGTTTTTAGATGCATGACAAAGCAGGGAAATGTGTAAACTGATGAAGAACATGCTCCATAAAGCGCTCACTAAAGATATCCAGCGCGTTGTGAGCTGTGCGCAATCAGGCACACGACAGATCCTGGCTCTGGGGTAACATACCCAGAAGAGAATTTGGCTTGACTTCTGCACTGCAAAAAAAACCCATAAATGCACTTGGCAGCCAACCCTCCTACAGCTGCCCCATGAGTGAGCACGAGACCTCTGTCCCTCCCTCTACTCGCTCCTGTCCATCAGCACTGCAGCTCTCAAATGGGCTCTGTCTAGGAGTGGGGGGCTTATTTCAGCTCTGATCTGGTGTACCCAGCCTGCACAGCTGCAGAGGAAAGAATTCACTGCTGACCTGCATAGAAAAAGCCACAAACCTGGGAGGCTGAATGAAGCCTGACAGGACTGCTCCTGCTGTTGGGTGCAGAGATAACTGGACTTCAGCTGCTGCAGTGCCTGATTTACAGCAGTTTATGCAGGAAGAAAATTAGGGATATGACTGCTTGCTTGTCACATTGGAAATGAAATACACACTGAAATGTGTAATTGGCGAGACCAAAGGACCTCCAGTTTGTTTCACATATAGCCCAAACCAGTTTGAACAGTAAGGACAAGGCACAATTATAAATCCCAGTGTCTTAGCGTTGGACAAAAGGTGACATAGTTTGAAGGAGGATCTGACAGGTTCTGCCTTTTTTTCTTTCCTTTGAGACCATATTACTCTCTACAACTACCTGAGAGGACCTTGTAGAGAGGTAGGCTCTGGTTTCTTCTCACAAGTAACTAGTGATAGAACAAGGAGGAATGTCCTCAAGAGCACCAGGGGAGGGTTAAACTGGACATTAGGATTTTTTTTTTTCCCTGCAAGGGTTGTCAGGCCCTGGAACAGGCTGCCCAGGGAAGTGGCTGAGTCACCACCCCTGGATGTGTTTAAAAGCCATGTAGATGTGGAGTTTGGGGTTATGGCTTTGTGGTGGATGTGGTAGAGTTGGGTTAATGGTTGGACTCAATGATCTTGAAGGTCTTTTCCAACCTGGATGATTCTACAGTTCTATAAGGCACATGGTATTGGTTGTCACATCCACACCAAATTCAAAGTACTCCCCTTGTAATACACCAATTCATCCCATTCTGCTGTTTCCAGAAATATCAATATATGTATCTAGTATAAGATGTAATGTCTGTTTTTTACATGGGATCATGGGAATTCTGACCATTAAGATAATGAAATAGGAACTAGGAAAGCAGCCCTGACCTGCTCGCCCTCTGGTTTTGGAAGAAACAGGCTTTTCTTTTCGGAAAATCTGCACTAATTGCTCATACTTCATATATCCAGTTGTATCTTAATAGCTTCTGGCAAGAACAAAGTAACAGGGAGAACAAGATACAATCTTCAGTTTTAAACTTTATTTTCTTTAATTCTTTTCTTTAAAATTTCTTTTATTATAGAAATTCTAGTATTTCCAATTTGTTCAAGATCCTGCTATACTGCTATCGGACCTCCCTCCGTTGAAGAGCAATGAAGCTGGCAAAGATGTAGAGTAAAAGTTTTCTGAGGAGCAGCTGAGGGACCTGGGATTGTCTAGTCTGGAAAGAAAAGAGGCTCAGGAGAGACCTCCTTGCTCTCTACAGCTACCTGAAAGGAGGTTGTAGCAAGATGGGGGTCTGTCCATTCTCCCAAGTAACAAGTGAGAAAAGAGGAAATGGCCTCAAGTTGTGCCACAGGAGATCTAGGTTGGATATTAGTAAAAGATTTTCATAGCAATGGGTGTAAATCCCTGGTACAGGCTGCCCAGGGAAGCGATGGAGTCATCATCTCTGGAGGGATTTAAAAGCCATGCAGATGTGGTGCTGAGGGACATGGTTTAGTGGTGACCTAGCACTGCTGGGTTAACAGTTGGACTCGATAATCTTAAAAGTTTCTTCCAACCAAAACGATTCTATGATTCTATTTCTGCTATTTTGCCATATGGTCACCATGTTTTTACAAAGTAAAAGAAGGCAAAATCTCTTTTACTTCATTTGGATCTGTCTGGCGTGACTGAAGTTAAGACAAGCAGTAGCTTTGTAGTTTTAAAACTGACATTTTGCAGACAATTATTCAAAGAAAAATACCTGGACACTCAAGCTTTAATTATCTAACATAAAGCACTTTATTTGTCATCTAATGGCTGAAGTAATTCTGCAGCCCTGAGCAAAAGGAAATGCTGAGCTTTTCAGACAGGAAGCTTCCCCATCCCTGTCTGCCCCGAGGGTACTAGCCCTGAATGATGAATGTCTTCCTAGCCCCAAAGGAACAGGGTGCCTGGGTTAGAATAAGGAACTATGAAGGACTACCAGGACAAGCACCAGGGTCACCAGGACATGGGTTTCAAGCCCAACAATTTGATGTTAACCTGTCACAGGTCTCCCTTGCTGGAAGCTATACCGAGAGAAGACACGATGCCAGGATCTCTTATGCTAACAGGGAAGAAGCTCACAAAATCCTGAGCCGCAGAGGAAGGCAGCTGTGGGCAGAGGCACAGGCTTTGTGTCTTAGTCATTCTAACTGAAGAGCATGAAACTACTCCCTTCCCCAGTGATTATAACATACTGGCTCATTCTAAAAGACCATCTTGTGTTGCTACGTTTCTCAGGAGTCTTCTCTCACCGAGGGCTCATCTCCAATAACAAAGTCTGTTCTTTAGGATTTAGAGGAGCCATAACAATGAGGTAATAAAACCCAATAATTTGTTCCTTGAGGATCAGAGGCCTTGACTTCCCTCTGAAAAAAAAAGATACTAATACAGAGCCTTGGTTTGAGGAGGTACAGTCTCAGAGTTGTACAATTTAAGGCCAGAACAACCATAATTGATAATATGTAACTTAGGAAAAAAACAACCAAACCACCCCCCCCCCCCCCCCCCAACAACAAAAAAAAAACCACACACCCCCACACCCACACAAAACCAAAAACAAAAAAACAAAAAACAAAAAAACAAAAAAACAAACACACCCACCACAAAC
>JANHFX010024535.1:35633-58571 GCA_027560015.1 Chloroceryle amazona | reverse complement strand
AACAAAAACCCCCACCAAACCACAAACCAAAAAACAAACATGACCAAAAAACCAACCACAAAGCCACCTAAAATCACCTCATCACCTAATGAGGAAGCTCATTAAAAAGAGAAATCTGCAGGTTTTGCTTTCATCTATCCAGCAGAGCCATGTGTGTCTGTATCCATGTCTCTCCTGTACAGTCCACAGCATTTCTTCCTATAACCCATGGAATAAATGCCAAAAAAAGCACCAAGATGGAACACTTCAGAGACTGACTTTGTTTCTGTGCAGGCTTCCATAATCCTGTACAGTTCTTAGGCAACTGCTCTGCTAGATTCAAGTGCCTGGCAATGCTTCCCATGTAACTGATGTTTATTCTTTGCATTCCTTGCAAATAAATCTATTTTGTAAGAGATAAATATTCAAACAGGCTTGGAAATTCCCATTTGTAAACATGCTGTAGAATTCATGAATGGAAGTGGGCTTTGGAAATTACATGAGCCTCATTCAAGGTGTAATCCTTAATTCAGAAGAGAACAAATCCTAATCACACAGACAAATGAGGAACTCCTTTGCATTCAAAGATCTTGCATATTAATATAGTAATATTTTGCATTAGAAAAACATATCAGCTAGAATCTTTTGTACTTTACGGAGGCAAATGTATTCATCAGATACAACTGAATAAAAAGTATTTTCTCATCCAAGTAAGACACCAATCTTTTCTGAAGCAAACCCATTTACCTCTGATTTTTACTATTTTAGAGGTAAATGACATTCAATTAACCTCTAGCAAGCAATTTCTCACCTCAGGTCCTGGAGGACCCAATGGTCCATGGGGTCCAGGATCTCCAATTTTCCCCTTAAAAGAAAAAAATAATCCAGTTAGATTTTTGATGATAATTTATTTTAACAACAGATTGCTATCAAAACTAAATAAAAAACCAAACCAACAAACAACAAACAACCATTTACCAAAAAAAAAAGCCAACAAAAGTGTTGAGATGACTTTTACACCAAATAGTAACTTTTAAAACTGCCTCTCTTTGGATTCAATTAAGACTAATTCTTAGATCCCTTTGAAGTCACAACAAACAAACCAACCAAAATTAGCTGTCGGCAAATAAAACTGGGAGTTTTGGGATAGTTCAAAAAGCCCTATAAAAATCCTCTTGAAATACATAGCTGTTTCATAATAAAAATGATGTATTGTTTACAAGTTGGGGAAGTAACTGTTATGATTACATACTTCTATAGTTTAAGTATGCAATCATGGCCAAAGAAATGGCAGTTCTGTGATTAATATTAGTAAAATTCAGTCCTATACATGTTACGGCGATGCCATTATATACAAATACTGGCACACCTAAAAACAGACTCACTAACCAGTCACTAGAAATAAAAGCAGCTTGGATCTTATTCTTTGTGCATTTTGAATGAGGCAGCTTCTAGAGAGGATTACATGCTGTGTGAATGTGAGATATAAAGACGTATCAAGTATAATAACATATAGTGATATACTGAGAGTAAAAATTGATGTGTAAGCTTACTGGGGGTCCTGGCTTTCCTCTGATACCTGGAGGTCCTGGTAAACCAATGGCACCCTGAAAAAAGAAACCTATTAAATACACACAAAAATGTATCATTTTTTTATGTTGGAAGCCATAGATTACTACACTTTTCCACCTGAAAGAGGTTTCAAAATGATGTTGTGGATTGGGAATGTCTTCTAACATTCAACTTTCATCAAAAGAGGATGTGCTATTTCAGCGACTTCTGATGTACTAGCCAAATAAGATAGGGATTTATCTCAGTTCCATGACATGAAGAAGTGTGCCAGACCATGTGCTGCTGCTAACCACAGTTGGTCCAGGTGAGCTACAGATGAACCTCGAGGTTCAAGGGAAAAGCTCTTTTACAACAGTTTCTTAGCAGGTTTCAGATCATCCCATAACTCTGTTCTTGTTTGATGCAGCTCTGAACACGTGGCAGCCAGAATTCTGCCCATGCCGTTTACTTGTCTTTGTTCACTTTGTAACTAAGTTTTATTAGCACAGTGTATCTTAAAAATATGTTAATTCAGTGGCATCCAGTAACTGTCACTACTGCATTCTACTTTCATGCAACCAACTTCTTGCATTTAAGAGACTCAGAAGCCTCAGAAGAAGTTGCTGAAACTGAACAACTTTGCAAAACAATGCAACTACAAATTACCTTGTCTCCTGGGTACCCCTGGTCTCCTGGCTCTCCTGCAAGGCCATGTTCACCCTAAACAACATATTATTTTATACAGACATATGTATATGGCTTAAAATGGGTGGTTATCAGAATTAGAGAATGACAAAGATAAATTCAATGTTTAGTATTTAAAATTAACACAGATCTTTGAATGACAATGGAAGATGTTGCACTGAAGCACTCCCTCTAGGAAATTATTAGACACAACACTGGATAATATGCCCAGTACTAAGTGCTCTGTCCCTAAGTAAGTTTGTCTAAAGCATCAGATCATCACACTGAAGTAATTAAAAAAAAAAAAAGTCAGAAGAGAAAAGAAATCAAAAGGAAAAAGGGAAGACTTTATCAAGTACATTGTTTGGCTTAAGATGTAATGAAAGGAGTCTGAAAGAACTATATATCTCTAAGATAACAGAAATATTTAAATCACCTTATCACCTTTCATTCCAGGTTGTCCCACACTCCCTGGGAGACCCTATTAGAAGAATGAAAACAAAAAAATCCAATGTTTGACTTAATTTGGAAAGCAGCGTCAGCGCTGGACTGTGCAATTGTTTAGCAGCATACCACAGGTCCAGGAATTCCTGATGGTCCACTTGGTCCTGCTGGCCCAACGCCTCCCTACGAGACAGCAAGAAAGGTGAGTGCATTAAACCTCCGATGAAATGGAGTGACTTAAAGGCTGGTAACAGAATGGGGCATTTTCTGCACCCCAGAGAGAAACCTAAATCTTTTTCAGACTAATTTCTTGGGGAAAAAAGTATCCATATGAGAAGGCTTCCACCTCTACTGTTCCCAACCACATCAGCAGAAACAAAAAAGCAAACTTCCCTCTTTTCCTGTAGTTTATGTTCTCAAGAGAAGAGATAGCAGCGCATCAGGGAATACAGAATAAAGAGGCTTTCTTTTGTACTGCAAGCGGCACATTCGGTGGCTATTCCCTCTGTTCTTTGGGTTACATGACATCACTACTCTAAGCATCAAATTTGGCTTAAAGGAATGATTCTACCATGAGTAGTGCCATCAAATGAGACTTTCTAAACATGTAGAAGTCACTGAGAGATGAGAAACCCTAGTAAAAGAGATGGGATTCTTGCAAAAGACCGAGGGTGCAAACTTAACCAAAGTTCTGATGGGCATGCTAACTTCTTCTGTTCTCATGTGCCTTCAAAGCCCTTACCTACATCTTTCCTTTCTGCGATTTATGTGGACAGTTTTACAACTTAAAGAAGAAAAGTGAACCAGAAATGAAAAATACCAAGCTGGGAAAATTTAGCTTACAAAGCAATAGGAAGAAGTTCCAAAAGAGCTTTACAAAGTTCAGGTTGATGAAATTCCTATCAGTCTCCAGAGATACTGGTTGACCTAAACACCAACAAAGAACAGCAACTACACACAAAAACAAACCCCACACAACAAATTGCTTTTACCTGTCAGAAAGATATTCCTAGGATTAGGTGTTTGTTTATTTTAAAGAGGAAAAAAAAAAAAAGTAAAAAAAATAAAAGCTTGCTCTTGTAATTGTAGTCAAACATTTTGTGAAAGTCTTTGCCTTCTTAAGGCTCGATGGCTCTGCAAATCTCACTGTTCAGCCAGTCAAAATTCTGACCTCAGCAACAGCTTTGTATATTGGAAAAAGTCATGGAAAGAAGGAATTCTTGGATTGAGCTTGCTGATGTTTCTCACTTTGGCGTTGTTCTCATGACCAAACACAGAGATATTATTAGCTCTTAACACTGCATACAGCTAGGCTGGACAAGCTGCTTCATAGAAGGTTGGAAAAGACCCTTGGGATCATCAAGTCCAACCATTACCCCTACTCTATAAAGTTCACCCCTAAACCATGTCCCTCAACACCACATCTAAACACACCCAGGGATGGCGACTCAACCCTCTCCCTGGGCAGCCTGTTCCAGTGTCTGGCTACTCTTGCTGTGAGCAGTTTTTCCCTAATGTCCAATCTAAACCTCCCCTGTTGCAGCTCAAATCCATTCCCTCTGGTTCTATCGCTAATTACCTGTGAGAAGAGACCAGCACCAACCTCTCTACAGTGTCCTTTCAGGTAGCTGAATTAATGAATACTTGAATTAATGCTGTTGGCTTCTGACAAAATAATATATTTAATGTCATGTTAAATATTGCATCTCATGATAGTATAATGTGTTATAACCAAGTATTTTAGAGCAAACATTGGGGTGTCTAGGTCTTGACTCAGTTTTGGATGACCAGTAGCATCTGCCTGAATAAGGACCATGGGAAAAGGGAAGGCAGGGTGCACAAACCCATTTGGAGAGCAGGTGTCATTAAGGAATGGGCTTGCACCACACAAGCTGTACTTGAGGATGCTGGGGCCACCTGAAATTCCCCCGTGGTCTTGGTGAAATTCTGCTACAGTCTAAAGAAAAATGCAATGGTCCCTTGTAAGGAAACTCTGGAACAAAGCACAGATCTGCCAATTATCTTACTGACTGGGAAAGTGGGAACCAGAATAACTTAATATAATGTAATGCAGAGACAAGGAAGAGTCCATAACAGCAAATCTTACTGATAGTGCCTATACAGTGGGTTAGTATCCACAAAAGACTCATGCCACTAGATACTAAGTGACAGCAACACAGCAAATGGAGCTTTGACCACGCAAACGTTTATGCTCATGGATCCTAGGGAGGGTTAAATTGCTGACTAAGATTTAGTCAAAATAATCAGTAACAGCATCTTTTTTCAAGTGATATATAGTAGGCTTTTTTTAAAAGCTTAGATACAATTGTAGAACAATTGAAGTCCTTGAGACGAAATTGGTTATGTAAGAAAGAAAAGAAAACTACAATTCAAAGCAAATTCTCAAAAGTGCAACCTCTAGTCTCATGAGAGGTTCAGTTGGCTCAAACCTGTCAGCTGACAAGGACACAATGAGTCATATTTGCATGACAAAGGCTGGAAGCCACGGAGGTTCTTTGACCAAGATTGTGTGTCTTCATTATAGCAATGCCATAACAATCTCAAGCAAGGGATGACTTCTAGGAATATGTTTTGTTATTAATATATCATTAAAAAGATAAGAATGGAACTCAACTGTCAGTTGATGTGATCAGTGAGATGAGCATCAGTGTAAATTAACAAACTTAGCAAGAAGGTTTCAGATCTCCAGATATATAAAAAAAGGGGGGGAAACAAAAAGGAAAAAAAAACAAAAAAAACAAAACCACAACAAACAACCCAAACAAACACACACAAAAGACACTGGACACAATCATGGCTTTCTTAATTCAAGTGTAAACAGGCTGTTTTGAACGTTATGAACAATGAACATGGCTGGGTAGCCAGCCTTGAGTGAGCCAACGTGAAGAATCAACCCCAGGTTCTTGATCAGTAAACACATCCATTACTTAGAAGGAGTAAGACTACAGAATGAAAGTATCATCTTTCCCACCTCCTTTATGACTCATCCGTGTCACAAAACTTCTCTGGAACAACTGTATTTATACAGCTACAGCTTGCAACTCCATAATAAGCATCACAACCTCATTCTAAAAATATTTTTTAAAAAATTTGAATGGGATACTGTAGGCAAGATAATTTTGCTTGGGAATTAATTCCACTTGTAAGTTGGTAGCCATACAGAGGAACGAATGAAGGCTGTGGATATTAAAATGTTTGGAAGTATTGCACTTTTTCAAAAAGTAACACTGACTTCAGAGGTCTAAACTAGTAAACTTGGTTACTTCAAATAAAAAAACCCAGACACAGCAGATCAGAAGTAAGCATACAAGTCCAAACCAAGCATAGAAGCATTCCATACCACCAATAATGACAGAAGTTTTGTAGAGTGCTTTGTAATTAAAATCATGGCCAACTAAACCAAAAGCTGTTTAAATCTCTGGATTCTTATAATTGCTTTTTATTAATTCACAAACATACAAGACAAGTATTCTAATGAAGCCATATCAAAGTAAGTAATAAAAGTGTACTCACTCTTAGTCCTGGAAATCCAGGAGGACCAACACCACCAACAATTCCCTTCAAAGAAAAAGAATTTTAGATTACCTGAATTTTACCATTTAAAAAAATTCCCTGTCGTAAGATAAACAAAAGTAATCTGCAAAGCAAGTCAGCTGGGGGTTTTATAGAGAGTTCCTGAAGAATGACAGCTTATCTATCACTGTACAGGGGAATATGCTTATTAAAATCCCTGACTGTGGAATTAGATCTCAAGATATGCAGATGAAATCATCCTTGTGTTACCAAGAAATAAGAGACTTCTTACCATGATATTTAATGTGGGAAGAAGAAAAAAATAATTGATTGTGGGGTGGAAAAAAGCCCATCACAACAATTGTTAAACAGAACATCGTCTTAGTTCATAGAAAGACCTTTGCAAATGAAAGGCTACACTCTCTTCATGAAAAAATACTTCTTGATAAAAACACAGGTTCTGTGCTTTATGTAGAAGTAGCTAATTAGCAGCACTCTACTACTGCCTCTGCTGCACTCCCCTTTAACTCAGCAGAGGCTAAGATTCTGAACACCACAGAAAACGGTTGACAAGTCTCTTTGCCCTGCACTAAAGGGCCACTGTAGCACACCAGGTCAGCATGCTTTCCACAGGCTGTCCCAAGACCCAAGACCAGCTACTGCCTGGGCATCTCACACGTGGGGTTCACTGTAACCCAGCAGCACCCACAGTGGAGAGATTTTATGCAAGTGAATCCGAGACCATTCTGAAGCTGTCCACCAGGGCAGGGCTGCTGGATATGGCACAGAGGACACCTTCATGCTCTCCTCCCTCCTCTGGTGCCTATGCACCTTCTCCAACCGGCTCCAAACTAACCACAGGGGAAGCTGAATGCTCTGGCAACATCCTCCAAGACAGACTGACACCCTCAGAGAACTGAGAGGGTGTTGTGAAGATGAAGGGTGGCACTGCTCTATAAAGCAGAAGAAATGAGGCAAGGAGACAAATGCCATTAGTCCCAAGTCAGTACATAGGAAGAAATATCTTCCCTCCCAGTTCCTGCCACCACGGGCCTCCCAGGCAGCCCCTGCTCTCCACTGCCAGCTCCCAAAGAGGCTCTGTAAATATCCCCTTAGCATCGCAGCCCCCTGCAGCTGCAGCTCTGGCCCCTTGCCGGAACAAGCCCTGCAGGGTGAGTTCTGGGGAGGACGGGGAGATGAGCTGCTGCCTGTCTGAGAAGGCAGTAAGATCAGCAGCTGTCTTGGCAGATTAGAAGGAGCTTGCTTGCAAAGGCTCGTGTTGAAGCGGGCTTCTTTGAACGTGCAGGTCTGTAATTTCAGATGCACGTTTTCCGGGGTCGTTTCTATTGAAGAACTGTTCTGCAGATCTTGGGGAAAACCAGTATCTGCTTGATTGGGAACGGAGGGAGGCTTGGGAGTAGCAGAAGGAGAAGGGAAAACTAACCTTTTAATATCACATGCAAAGCAGATTTCAAGATGAATATTATCAAACTGACATCAGCTGTCATTCCCACAAGGGGAACTTTGCCTCGAGGACCAGAAATGCAAAATAATTTTCTTCCTATGTTCCAAAGCACTGACACCAGAAAATGATAAACCCACCAGAAAAATTCATGTAATCTCTTCTAAAATAAGTTTCTAAGATGCGTGTCAGGAAAGGGCAGGCCTTCAGAATGGAGACCATTTATGCTCAGCTGCTGACTCTGGTCTATATCAGAACCACCTTTAGATAGAAACCGATAGTAGTTTCCAATGAGGCATCCAACAGTAAAAGCAGATTCAAATCAGCTGCTCTTTAGCCCAGCACTTACTACTGTTCACTGGTTTCTGATATCAAAGGAAACCTGAGTTTGGAGGCTGTGCCAGCGTTTCACTCCAAACACAGCAAGACAGCGAAGCTCCTTTGAAGGCAACCAGTGAAGTGATGTGACCGTGCCACGGTCTGAATACTGTACCACGAGAGCACTTTAGCCTGCACACACTGCCAAGGACAAAGCTGTTATCATACTAATTATAAAGCACTAAATTACATCCTAGCATAACTGTATTCAGGAGGAGTTCAGAGGATGAAATCAACTATCAACCCTAGGAGCGCACAAAAGCCACGTTAAGGTGATCTTCGAATAATGGTTTAAATAAAGAACACAAAGTCATGTCCAATGCAAGGATTTCTGAAGACAAAACATTCGCCAGTAATGCAGTGAGGACAGCAGGACATCTGATTCTCAAGGTGGTCAGTACATACAGCAGTGGAAACTGTGTTCTCTCAGCAGCTTTCCAGTTCTTTCCTCTTTTGTACCACTGCTTATTGCATTACTATCCTAGCAACTTTCAGTGGGAAAGTAACTGTCCAAAACTTTCCTGTGGACTTCAAGACTTTTGCCTCAAAAGCAATGTCTCCTTTCCATTCGGGAGGGGAGTTAATACTGAGTGTTACAAACTTCACCATGGTAATCAGCACACAATTTGATACTTACAGGATTCCCATCTGGACCAGGAGGGCCTCTATTTCCAAAGTCACCCAGAAAACCCTAAAGTAGAAGAAAGAATGCTTGTTCTTTTTTATCCAAGCCATGAAAAGTGGTCTGAACACTGAATTCCAATTATTATTAGAAATTAGAAATTCTCAAGAAACCAGCCACCCAACACCAGAGCATTATTAGTCCCTCTCCATGGGCAAAAGGAGCAAATTCCATCCCTAAAACAATTTTTACATGAAACATCCTTCTTTGTCTTTTCAATATTGGAATATCTTTTTACTCCTCCCTAGGTATCAGGAATAGGACTTTGGCATTTTAATCTTCCACCTCTCTAAGACCATGTTCAAACCTCCTGCAGGTCAATTAATTTGGTCTTTTTAATCTACCTTGTTTGGAGGCCATCCACACAGCTGTCCAGCTCAGGACTTAGTATAGCAATATCTTCCCTTAATGGAATGGGGAATATGCATCATCAGGCAATATTTTATGAACAGCAGTCAGGAAGAATAGAAAACTACAGCAAGGAGGTGGAAAAACCTTATAAATCAAAGTAGTTTAAGCACTGCTTAAGCCATATTTGGCTTTAGTCATAACTTGAACCAAAATTCTGTAAATGTTAAGGCAACTCTTTATGTGTGTGTATACGTATATATGCATACACACTGCTAAAACACTATGTAGAAACAACTTAATTTCCATCATTATGCTTGACATTATAAATTCATCTCAGACATGCTTATCACTCCCTGTACCATCTTTTGGATTGCTTTTGGTCAGAGATTCTTCTGTATTCTCCTGCAAATTCAGGGAAGCAAAAGATAGGGACACCCCTCACAACAACGGAGTTTTTATTCGGCTTGTGATCACGGAACTCACAAGAATCTCTAGCCATGATTGTAAGGTCTCACAGTACAAGTCCTTATGTCATTACTGTGTTATCATTTAAACAGTAGTGGTGCACAGGTTAATGGTCAAGAAAGCAGATTTCATTGATTCTTGATCCGCACACATCTGGAATTGTGCTGTAAATTCTCACCCCTGCAAAAGGGGTATTTGACAGTGCCCACGTTGTTAAAAGCTACCAGCTGATAGGGTGAGTTTATTACCTCTGTATGCATGTATTATGTTAATATATATTAATTTACTATTCTTTTCTTAACAGGTAGTATTTCAGTTGTACTGCCCACCATTGGCAGATGTTGGAAGGGGCAGAATTGCCATAACACACACAAATATCACTTGAAAACAAACAAACATCAAAAACCACCAAACAAATGCAACCAAACATAAAAGAGACATCGAAATGGAAACGGATGATGTAATGGGAGAGTTTTACCACACGAGATCATAGATGCAGGTCACATGATGGTTTACACACAGCAGGAACCCAGCATAGCATGAGTTACCAAAAGAGTGCATGTGTCTTCTAATTGAGGCTGATAAAACTATCTTTGGAAGTAGAAAAATGAAAGCAAAACACACCACAAGCTCATATATGTCTAAAACTGCAAGTAACATAATACTACTCCTAGGCTTTCTTACACCTATATTGTAATTTAACATTACTAAAAGCACACAAAGGACAACTATTCATAATTTTCATATTAAACAGAACCTGACCTGTTTTTACAGTTACAATGGACTTGATTCATATATTCTTGGAAGAATTTACAAGGTCTGTTATGTCACAATGACCACTGGTTGCAACTAATCCCATATAGAAGAAAATTATGTAAAAACATTCCCCCAAGCGTGGTCAAGTTATGTATGTAGAAGCACTATGCATCACACTAACAGAACAGACAATGCATTAAAAATACAGCAGAAATAGCCAAATTTCATATTCCAGGCACACAAAGGAAAGAAATTCAATCCTTCCACTTCTTCTATGGAATACTTTATTTAAAACATATGGTATGCAAAACTAAACTGAAATTCAAACAGATCCTCCCTATAATTTTCACACCAAAGATTTTGGTAATTGCACATTTTGATCCATTTCAAGTATGTCAGGGATGCTACAAATACAAGTAACTATTCAATGAACCTACTAAGTAGTAGCATTTTGAATTGTAAATGTACAACCCCTTGTATGATCCACCTTTTTTTTTTATACTTCAATGTACTTTTCAAATATGAGATCATGTTTGGAATCTGTTTTCTTTCAGAAGGATCTCTGACAGTCAGGTTGGGTCCCTCCCCCCACCAGTATTATTATTGACTGAAGTTTTGTCCAAAGAAATAAATTGCAACCTAGATCACAAGCTGAGGAGCCGGACTTCTTGGTTCTGGAATTGCACTGTGCAATTCTCATCACTTCCTTTAGTGACAGTGCCCTGCCCCAAACCACCAGTGTTGTTAACTCTAGGACACCGTGTCAGAAGATGATGCCATCAGAACTATCATTGTCTGGGGTTAAAATAACACACATTCTCTAAGCTCCTGATCCAGCAAAGTACTTCAAGACAAGTTCCCATGTGATTTCTCTCCTGGTTTGGTCCCTATATGAGTGGCTTTTAATCAGGTACTTTATAGATCATAGGAAGGATTTGGTATGAACCTTGAGATGGAGGAAATGACAACATTACAGATGAATCAGTGCTGCACAAATGTATCACAGATATTGTGCAAAGATGCTTTTGGTGCTGTCACCTATGTGAAACCTCTCTGAATTGATTTATATAAATAAAAGTCCAGATCAGACCATAGCATGGGATTGACAGAAGTTGTGCTCTTACTGCAAGTGAAAAATAACTGCTTACCACAGCATGCACAGCACCGACTGTTACGGACTGAAACAAACTACTACACTGGCAACCAGAAGCCCCAGTGAAACCTGTCACCGAGCGTGAGAGTATAATGCAAAATGTGCAGTCAGAGTAGCCTGCTGTCACCTCCCCTTGCTTTTCTACACTGAGTATGAGCCTTTGCTTTCTGTTCGGGTTCTCCTTAAACGCCGCCCGTGACTCGCTAGCACAACTCACTGCCAACTGCTGCAGGGTACAGATGGCACAGAGCAGTTCCTGCCCAACATGCTAGATGGGTAATTAAAAACCAGATTCTTACTTCGATATTATTACTTTGATAGGAGATTCAGAAAGAGCAGTCTATCAACTTAATGTCTGGTTTCTGTTTGTCTGTCTTTAGAGGAACTCTGTTGAAGGTTAGTGCCTTTTTTGGCCCGCGTAGATCGCACAGAAAACATAATTAAACAGAATCTTCCACAACTTTCATAGCATACATCAAGGGTCAAACAACAGTAATCACACTACTACTGCTGAACAAGCTTGTTCAACATGCTAGATGAAAGTCATCTGGACTGCTGAGCACAACTGAGGGCACAACTGGAGAATGCTATCGCAGTTTCCAATCTCAAACCACAAGCAAGTTAAAATTGGAAACTCCTGGAGAGCTTCAAAGACCTAAAATAACAAGGTTGCAGCAGAAAACAAAACACTTGGCATTGGAGATATACCACAGGAAATATGTAAACCTTGATAATGCGTAGTTGGCAGATTTATGTTTATTCTCAGCTGTAGAAATATATGGTAAGTAGAGAAGAGCTTTCATTTAACATAGTCCAGAAATATCAGACATCAGAAGCAGCTCATTTGCATTCAAACCAACACCAAAATCAGACTTAGGAGACTTGCATGGTATCTGTACCTTGTTGTAACACTAATTTTTCAGAATAGATTTACATGTTTCCATCATCTTTTAAACTTCAGGTAGCTGATACCAATAACCAGCCACATGGCTCAGCATGTTAAGTTCCTCACTTCAGAAATTGTAAGAGTTAAAACCTGCATGGAATTTGTAGTATTGCAAAGTGCTAACTGGAAACAATAGAAATTCATCTATGGAAAAAATGAAACTAATGTTTTTCAGCTGATTAAAGTTGCAGAGTGAATAATAGGTGCATTTATATTGGCAGCAGAAATTGTGTTAGAAACTTTACCTGTCTCCCTTTGGGACCTCTTTTTCCATGGAAGCCTGGGATGCCCTGAGAAAGAAATAACTCATTGTAAGTAGCTTTTCTTTTCTTCAATAGCTTAAATTCAAGTAATTAAACCTGCATTGGATTGGAAAAGGCAGTATGAGAAGAAGCAGCATTAAAGAGATTTGAGCAAAGACTTAGAGACAATGTCCTGTAATGGGGAAGGGCAGAAGGACACAAAAATTGCTTTACTGTGGTCGCATCAGAACAAGTATGAAGGGCCATATCCTGCCTACATCAGAGTACATGGCCAGACATCCTTTGTGCTCAAGAGAAGCAAGAAAAAGCTCAAGCACAGAATGCCAGAGATGAAGATTTCCATAAATGTTTTTTTATTGTCAACTTCATCTGACAACTGAAAAATATTAACTCTTGACTGAACAAAATTGTTTCAGTGAAAAATACTCACTGTGGACCTTGGTGGTAAGAAAAAAAATACTCCTAATCCTTGCAGCTCTCGATTTAATTCAAATAATAATTTACAACTGGTCTCCATTTAACTTCAGCACCAGTGCATTTCATTGATTAGACTAATTAGATAGCACCTACTTATTTCATTTCCTCAGCATCAGTTTTATTTTAGACAAAGACTTAAAGGAATGGTTTGGACATTGTTACCCCCTCACTCTAACCCATTTTGCATTACTACCCAAACACCAGTATTTCATTAACGTTCCATTACACCTACCCTTTCTCCTTCAGGTCCTGGCTGTCCTGCCACACCTGGGGGTCCAATGAAACCCTAAAAAGATAAGAACAGTTCTTGTTTACAAGGCTGCTTCCCACCAACATTGCTTGCCCCTCAGTATTGGCCAGCTCTGGGTTCAAGACCCAGGGATTAAATTCAGGCTGATAAATTACCAGGGAAGGTCACCCAATTTAAGTGTGACTAGGATTTACTCCCCAGCCCCCTTCAAAAAACAATTTCCTGTTATAAGGATACAGAATCAATTAATAAAGTATTAAAGTGTTCCAATAAGACAAAGTTGCATCAGAGACCTTATTTATTAGAATAAATAATACAGGAAAAAGCTGATGTTAATCTTATTCATGAAGTACATCAGAAAAGAGGTTCTAGTCCATAGTGACACGGTGTGATCACTGCTATATGCAAGAGTCCTAGAAAGTTTACCTTGTCATAAGCAGAACTTGAATAAAAAGTTCAGTCACAATGCATTTCTCTCCCACCATCCCCCCCCCCAGAGAGTCAGAAATAGATCCTCTCATATAATCCATTCTACAGACACAGCAACAGGCTGCTGACTCTGCAGAAATGGTAGCACAACTTACAAAACCAGCAGTAGAGATGGATTCTGCACGACTAGATTCAAACCGAGATTAGAAAGATAGTGCCCATCTTGTCAACAAGCCCAAAAGAGAGCAAGGAAAACAAAGGCACTTCTTTCTTCTGGCTTCATAAATCAGCTGAAAACCAGAGTATAGAGTGATTGCAGGAATGTTCTAAACTTAAAGCTCTAAAGATCCTTCGTATCATGTTGCTGAACACCTTCATGGCACAGCAGTACGTCTCGACGGGGCTGCGTCATCATCTGTTTGGAAGTTGAATGTAGAAGTCATATGCAGGACTTAGCCTTAAGACCTGACAGGTGGTTTTCCCTAGAATTACTCATACATTGGCCATTTTTAGCTTTGTGCAAACAGAGAAGTCATAACTTTTCAGGGATCACTTAATGTCTTGTTGGTTGAGGGGAGGAGGCAAAATGCACTGAGAATCTGAGCAAAAGCAAACTGAAGAGATGTAAAAGATACAACCCCCGAGGGTACAGTATCTGTTGGCACTTGATCCTGATGAACTAATTTTTCCCATCACTGTAATGAAAACTGACATCAAAAAACCCACCCCAAAAAAAAAAAAACAAACCCTCAGACATACATTTAGGAAGCTGCTGCAGGTAAAGGCTTTTAGCAACAACAGCAAAACCAAAACAAAGCCAAATAACAGAACAAACAACAAGCCCAGGGTGAGCAAATCTAGCAACACGCTAAGATTATCGAAACAGACACTTGAGAG
Organism: Chloroceryle amazona; assembly: GCA_027560015.1. Taxonomy (NCBI): domain Eukaryota; kingdom Metazoa; phylum Chordata; class Aves; order Coraciiformes; family Cerylidae; genus Chloroceryle; species Chloroceryle amazona. The sequence goes on along the minus strand of JANHFX010024535.1, from coordinate 43,870 downwards.
CTCAGCAACCTGTACAACGTTAGCCAACACCTAGCAAAAAGCTCCTTCAAATCCTAATTGCAACCAGCAGCTTGCAAGTTTCTGGAAAGCCACATCTCGGTGTGATGGTGAGAGTCTGCCTGAGAAAATGACTTCTAAACATGCAAGCATCTGTAGACATGTCCACGTGCCCATTAAAAAAACCCTAACAAACCAAACAACCAACACCTAAGAAAAAAAAAAAAAAAGGCAACTTATTTTACCTCCAAGGAAAACCTGAATTGGTAGAGAATTAAGAGCCTTCAGTCCCTGGAATCTATGTGAGTACAACAGAGCTCTTCTAATACCCTGAGATCACTTCTAAGGTTCTTATGTGACAAGAGAGCTTCCCTTCATCAACTTCTGTAGCTGTTCCAGATTGCAAATGCCAGGTATGTCTCCCTTCTTGACAGCTTCCATTCTGGAAACAATGCTTCAGGCAGCAAACATCCGCTGCTCTTCCCTCCCTGCTCTCACACACCCACACTCAGCATTGCTTCCCTTCTCTTGCCTGCACGCATTCCAAGAGAGAGGAAGAGCAGCAATGGAAAACTGGCCTACGCTGCCCACCGTGGGGGAAAACTCTAACTCTTTACATGTCTTTTGAAAGAAACACTGCGTTCTCTCACCTGCAGCTTCTGTAAAGACAGAGTGGGTCAGTGGGCTTACAACTGACAGAGCTGAATGAAATTCCTCATCCCCTTTCTTATGGGCTATTGTATGGGGGAAAACAGACACACATGCCAAAATGCTTAAAATGCTTACTTACTCTTACACCTTTAGGACCTGGGTTACCTTCTGGTCCAGCTAAGCCCTAGTACAAAAAAGAAATGAGCTGTACTTCATTTTGAACAACCAGATAGGCTCTGTTTAAAAGTACTGTAACAGATTTGTCAACTGGATACTGGCAATACATTCCTAAAATCATTAGGATTGAAGAGGGTGTCATCGTGCAGTCCCCTGGGACCGTGTTCAGCAAGGTCTCCCATTAAGTCATGGCCCAAACTTGTGAAGGAAGTTTCAGCCATTGTCTGTTAAAATTATTTCATCTGGGAGGAAGTTTTTTTTTTCCAGAACCAGTGATCTGGCACTACAGTGATAAAACTTCACAGGATTCTTCATAAGCTTTTCACATTTGTACCCAGTTCCAACCATTTTCAAGCTAATGTCAGGATAGCACATGTAATCCAAATGCTCTAAACATTTTGGGTGAGACCTGATTCGCCACAAACACGTTACCATCCCTTGCTATATAAAGTACCATAATAGAAATTTTACAATCTCCAGTCATTACAAACCCAACCCAATAAACCACTGAAGTGTTGGTCAAATCCACACTTTTAAGTAGATATAAAACCACAAAGTCAATTGTTGAATCTGGCTCATATACCTTTATATGGGTAAAACAACAAATATTTCTGCTTTGTCTTATTTGTATTACTGGACTGAGGCTCTCTCTTAGCTTATACATAAGTTTAAAAAAATAAACATTCATATTAAAGGCTGGTGTTTATAAAAAGCTGCTTTCTGACTTTATTGGCTCTCCTTCTCAAATATCTGGAAAATAAAAATAAACATCATTTCATGTTTTATTTCTCTAAAGGGCTGAAGAAAGAGTTTCATCAATGGGGTAAATACATTGGTGAAAATCAGGAGGAACTGTACTGCAGCAGACAAGTTTCCTGTCGCTTCTAGACTTGAAATAGGAAGATAAAACCCACCAACATTACCTAAAGGGCACTACCTGTGAGAGAGGTTTGTTTCAAGGATAAATGAGAGGATGTAAACAAACACATTTATACTGTTGGTAGTTCCAAAAGAGTTAGATATGGTATTTATGAAAAGAATAAACAAGAAATGCCCCCAACTACAAAGGTATTAGTATAGCTACTGCACCTGCCTGCCAGGGTAACCAATTGCCCCAGTATTGCCAGCCATTCCTGGAGGTCCCTGAGGGGAAAAAAAGGTGGAGAAAACAAACAAACAAACAAAAAAAAAAAAGAGAGAATAAACATAAACAAACAAACCAACCAACCAAAACAAAACAAAAACCAAAACCAAACCCAAGAAACAACAGCCTTAATGTCATTTTTTTGAGTTGGTTTTATCATTTCTCTTTTAATATCTAGTCACATGACACAGCTTAAGCCCACGGAAACTTGTTTTTTGAGCAAGCTACACAGCAACACCCTAAAATTTACTCATCCTACATAAGTGAGTGCACCAATTTCAGTTACATACCCTTTAACAAGGATTACAAGAAGAGTAGTATAAGATTTTGTGAAATACAATGGTACATCCCTTAATTCCATAATAAAAACATAAATGCTATTCATAAGAAGTAATTGACTGTAGGTGAAAGGTCCTTATAATGAAGTAACTACGCTGCTTTTAGCTGTATTTGAACAAATGTATTAAGTGCTTCACTAAAGTAGCAGCCAATTTTTTGGTTGTTTCTTCCAGAATCAGGTCAATACAGCACTGAATCAGTCATGAATGCACAGAGACTTTCTCCATCTTCTTCCTGCTAACCAAGGCCAAAAGTAATTTCTATTTTTAATTATCAACATCTGCACATCTGACTGCTTATTTTCCGAGGAAAAATAAAGTGCTTTTTTTGAACTGGTGCCCAATGTCATGGGCCCATCACCGAAACATAGGAAGCTCCACCTCTCTCTGTTCAGCTGATTTTATTTTTAAACAAGCCAAGTCTCTAAATTGGGTCCTCTCCCAGCCTGACCCTTCCGCCCACTGTCAGTGTCAGTGTTACCACAGCAATGGACCAGGACTCCCTTCTGAGCTCTTCACGGCTGATTTATGCAGAACCAGCACTCTTAGGAAACAGAATGCAGAAGGGTGGATGAAAGAAGGCATTTCAGTATTTTTTTTGTTTAAATGAGCTGCTGCCACCGAGATGATTCTGTCACCTGTTAGTGATTAATCAACTGATAGTGATTAATCTTCTGACAGATGTTCTGTCATGGAAGTAGGATCCACAGTCTCCTACTTTGGCTCACCTGTACCTCAAAATATGAGTATATTAAAAAAATATTAAAAAGCAATAGAATCATAGCATTGACAACTTCTCTTTTGAAACTCTTCCTTTGTTACCAGCTCTTAAGGAGTTCCCCAATTCACTAATTCCAAGGAATATCTGTCCTCACTGCACAATCTTCTAAAAACTACACCCACAAGCAGGCACTACAGATGATGAGCAACAGGTTAAACTCATCACCTTCACCAGCCAGGCCAGAAAGTATCAGTAGTAAGAGCTAAGAGCAAAATAAGACCCTTTCATCCCCAGTGTTCCCTCAGCTGAGGCATCAAATAGTTGCACATCACCAGGTCTCACAATCTTGAATAAGAATTGTCTTTGAAGGAACTTTAATACTTGATTGCAGGAATAATGAGCAGAATTACTTTTCAATGCAAGCCTTGCTTTTCCCCCTCCATGGTAACTGCCTGATTACTTTGAACCTGCAACTTCTTCAAAGATTGAGACACTCTTCTGGTATTAAGAATGACTTTTTTTTTCCACTGGTTCTTTAACTCACTGCTCAATTACAGTCATCAGTGAAAAATACCTGTGGGCTTACAATAAAAATCACCACTTGGTTAAGATTTGTGTATAAAACTCATTAAAGTCATGGATGATATTCAACATTTTTCATCTCCCTTTGGGTGTCTATCATCTGGTGCCATCACCATTCCCCTTTCAGTGTCCCCCAAAAGGAGACTCATGCTTCTCCTCTGCCATCAGGAGCTTTGTTAATGCTAACAAGACACATCAGCAACTGAATGTCTTTCAAATTTCCATTCAGATTGCTTCCTGAGCTGGGATGGAAGGAGAAAAAAAAAAAGCACTGACTGGCCATTTTGTTTCCTACATGTTAGGAGATTTAAAATGCATTAAATCAGTAGAGGTTTTGAGAGAATCCAAACAGTGCCTCAAACAAGAATTTTACACCAATCTCTGCCAAGCCAGTGTGGTAGTTGAAAAAAAATCAAGCTGGTCTTTTCCATTTAATATAGACCACTTTTTACCACACTGCTCTCTAAATAATCTGAATTCTAGGTCAAGAACTATCCACTATTTTCTTACGTAGCAATTTACCCTGACTGCTCCAGAACACTTGTACTGGATTCTGCATTCTTCCATCCTCATTTCTAGAGCACAGTGCACTGTCCTTTCATCACTTACCTGCTGGCCCCGTGGCCCCTGCAGTCCCAGATAACCCTTAAGACCCTGCAGGTAGAGAAACAGATATGTGATAAATACAGGCAAACATGTAAAATGGACCTTTTTATTTCCCCCACACACTCCAATCTCACTTTATCAATAAAATAAATAAATAAATAAATCTAGACTTGTTTGCCTGCAGCATCAGTGTTGTTTAAATTCAGCAGCTCGTATGAAAGAGTCAGAGAAAGAATAAGAAATCTTCATGTCAGTTTAGACAATTTCAAGATATCCTGATGCTTAATTACAGTTCCAGACTTGTACCCTTTCAGATAAAAAGAGTACAAGGGGAGCTGTCACCAGTTATTGCCGAAGAATTGGATTTGGTACAGTGCACTTCCCCATCCCAAAGCTTTGTCGTGATGTCCTTTCTGAACAAGGCTGTTCAGAGGAGAGGTATAAGCAGAGGGTCATCCTGGACTATTCTAGGCCACTTTCCAGACAGACCAACCTTCCAGGACACAGGACATCTCTTTTTAAAATTAACATAGAACAAATTCCAGCCCTTGTGTTATGGAATACATATCAGTAGGGAGAATAGCCTGTTCCTGATCCCAGAAATCTTCCCTGTGGTGCTGGAATCATGAAGCTGTCAAACTTTACTCCCTGTGCATTGACCATTTCATGCAAATTTTAGCTCTTAAATTCAAAGGAGGAAAAAAAAAGGAATTAAAAATAGAGTTAGAACCTGCCAACTGCATCATTACACTTGAAAAAAGAACCTTCTTCCTGGATGTCTTTACCCTGTACTAAACATACCCAGACAAGCTGGCCTAAAAGGGAGTCTGTAACCGTTGCATGATTGATGCAGAAGCCAAGTGTCTGGTCTCCACATCCCTTGTAAGAGGTACTGGGAACACGCAAGCTCCAAAAGCTGCGGCTTGAAACAGAAAGACCAAACCAGTCCTTATTCTGGATAGAAATCTATCATAAAATTGGCCTCAAAGACATTGTCTGAGTAGCGGGAGTATCTTGGCTGATGTTAAACATCTGGCTGCCTTGTGGCATGGTGGTACTCATTAGTCTATAGAGACTTATAGAAGTAAGAGGAAGGAATTCTGCCACTGATTTCAGCAGATCAGGTATCCCAAAGTATCTGCATGAGCACAAAAATATTTCTGCATGAAATTAATGTCATTATCATGTACAAATGGACAGAATGATTTTTGCTTGGTGGTAATTTTAGATAATAGAAGACAATGAAATCTGTAAGGCTTCAAAATTTTCAATTTTGGTATTAGGGGCTTGTTTGAGGAATCTTTATCCAAAAGAGATGAACTTGCTGGGAAACCCAGAGGCCTCATCTTCTCAAAACCCAGCACAGTAGATGTGTCCATTCAGTTTGCTACTCGCACACATGGCATTGCCAGTTTGCAAAATCATAATGTATTCTGGCTTCAATCCTCTCCTGCAGCTTAAGTGTAAATAAATTATAATGTCATCTTTATCTAAGGAAGCAGGTCTGCATTGCTGTTGGTAAAGAAAGTGATCTGTAACACAGGTAGCCAGAAGCTGATCTTGGACAAACCAGTTAATATGACTTATTTAATAGATTAATGCATGCTTTAACCCAAGTTTCTTACTGAATTGTTAAAGCAGAACTAAGGATGCCACCATAAGCCAGGAATTCATCTCTTAGCTTTCAAAATACACGTAAGAAAGCCTTACAGTTTTTCACAGTCCCTTCTCACTCTGCATTTCATAAGTTTTAGCCATTTCAGAATTTTCTCCTCTCTATGCTTAAATGATCAAGTCAAGTAGGTGTTGCTTGAAGAGATCTCTCAGTAGCTCATCATTTCTGTACAAGGAGAAAAGGAAAGCAAATGCTGCTCTACACAGAAACCTTCAAAGATAAGTTTATCCCAATTTAGTTTCAAAGGGGGTCAGTTTAGCTGATGAACACCTGCATGGACAGCCTGAGAAGGCAGCATGCAGAGAACTGTGAGATGAAGGAGGACTGCACCTTGCTTCTGCCAGAGGAAGACTGCTCTGAACTCAGAGCAGTATGCCCATATTCTTATTCAGAGTTAACATGGCCTTAATTCACACTAACTCAGTTTTCACATAGGAGTTTCCCTAACAACTTATCTTCTTAAAATTCTTAGTTTTTTAATTAGCTGAGGTTTGTATTTCCAAGCGTACCCATAGGAGTAAGCCCTAGTTTGCTCTGACCTAAGATGAAAGTAAACAAGGCTTGATGGGGCTCTGAGCAACCTGCCCTAGGTAGAGATGTCCCTGCTTGTGTAGGGAGGTTGGACCAGTTGACCTCTAGAGGTCCCTTCCAGCCTAAATCATTCTGTGATTCTAAGACTACAAGTTCACATGCACAGGTTTGCAAAGTGAAATACCTCCCAAATCCTTACCAAGATTAAAGCTCTGATTGAAAAGTTGAGTGTGGAAAAGCCTGAATCTTCCAATAACAGCAATAAAGACTTCAAGCACATTACAAAAAATACAGCAAGTTGCAAGAATACTTTGTTTTACGTGAAAAAATCTTTACCACCAACTAATACAACTCAGAAAAGACTTCATAGCAAGTTTGAAGTGTCTGACTTCTACCATCTGCCTAGCACAGCGGGACTCTGACTGACTGAGGGCTGCATAGAGCAAAATGTAGATGTTAAATCATAGCAGCAAGGACTGTTCAAGCCAAGTCCTTCCATCTTACTGGTGCCCATTGTGCTAGAATTCAAATTAGAATATTTATGCATTTGTTCTTAAAATACATCTGGCATAACACTGGTAACTTTGCTAGAGAGCAGAGAAGTTTCTGCAGCCTCTAAAAATCAGTAGGTGAAGCTTTGTTATCGCCAATTACAACCATCAGCTACAGAGAGAGATTAGTCTTGGAAAAAAGGGAAAAACCAAACTCATTCTGGGCATGGGTTAAGTGTAGCATATAAACTGTCACACAAGCCTTTGCAATTCTTACTTACAAGCTCCATATTGTCACCACACAGCATCCAGTTTTGAAATACTTCCTGATGAAGTTTGTTGGTCATTTTTTTTTTTTCTTCCTAGCTCCATTCTGGCTTGTTTGCTGATGTTTATTAACACAACTAAGATAGATTTCACCTAGCATCTCTTAGCCTAAATATCTTAAGGAATAGAAATATCACTTCAACCCAACAACAAGCTGTATATATAGAAGATGGACCTCTCCAGCTAATTCAGCAGAGCAATTTCTCTCAGAGTTGTGGTTTCCTCCTGCCCAAGGAAAACTGCACTTTCTGGGAGAAGCAGTGGGAGACATTTGGTAGCATAATGTTGCCATCACCAGAGGTACTGCTTTTAAATCTCTCTATCTGCCTCACCCTTTACACGATGCAAAAGTAAAGAGAAAAGGAAACACAAAGACATTCTCAGGTCACAACCATGTTTTTTTTCCTTCGACACATCTTATGGTATTATATTTTAGTATGGGGATTTTATCTCAATTCTATAGATTCCCATGGTTTACTGTTAGGCACATATTGCACAGGGAATAAAACCAGCCCAAAACTTGCAGTCAATCTTTTTTACAATGACATTGGAAAAGATTTTTAAGTACCTGCAACCACACAGGCACTGCGGTCATTCTAAAGCATTGGCATGATCCCAGGCAAGTTCATGCCCAGGAGGACTTTCTTTTGGTTGGCAATGCAACCCTCAGTAGCCTGGCTAGCAGAGACAAGCACTCGTCTGTCTGTGCAGGGAAGTGTCCCCATTTTGGGGACAGCAGGAAGGAAGGGGTTCTGCTATGGGAGATCTCTGGCCTAATAGAAGGAAAATTTTGAGTGCTGACTTAAAGACAGTCCTGTCAAAATAGTTCCAGATATGAGCTCATGCAGCTTCTCTGCAAACAGCACTCTCCTCAAACTAACACTCATCTAGAGAGAGTCCAGTGGAGGCTACAAAGGTGATGAAGGGACTGGAACATCTCTGGTGAGGAAAGGCTGAGAGCCCTGGGGCTGTTTAGCCTGGAGAAGAGAAGCCTGAG
>JANHFX010024535.1:20682-35533 GCA_027560015.1 Chloroceryle amazona | reverse complement strand
CCCTGGGTGACCCTGCTCTGGCAGGGGGGTTGGACTCTATGATCTCCAGAGGTCCCTTCCAACCCCCACCATTCTATGATTCCTGCCACTGCTTCTCTGCTTTAAAAGACATCTGAAAGAAACAGGCCTATAAACACATCATAAAAATGCAATTTTCTGTTCTTATGCTAGAACAAATTTGGAACCCTACCCTGAGAAAACTTGGAGGTCTTTTACAGTGTGTGTTACAGGCATGAGAAATATGTCATATTTTATATGCAACCACAAGGACACATACTCCAGCACATGGTATGTAATGAAAAATAAAGTCAGTCATAATAATCTGTTCCCAAAGTCCTGATTATTAACATGCATTTGTTTTACTATCTCACTAAAAAAAACCTGTAGGTTCTCAGCTCCACAAAAAGAATCACATCATTTTATAGCTCTAACCCAAACCAGTAGTTTACCAGTGCTGTTCTATTGCACTGAGGGCTTCAAACTCTGGTTTTGGGGAGGCTAAAACAACTCTTCCCAAGAAACAATCCTAACATGCTTTCAGATATTCAGAAAAATAGAACCACAAGTACATGGGGTATGGTTTCTCCAAGTCATTCTTGTCTAAAATCATGAAAATAATATCCACGCTCGCCTCAAACTTTCACAACACATCTTTTTTCACAAGCACCAAGTAACATTGCATAGGAAGTTCAGAATTGGGCAACTTCTGATGAGAAAACTTGTTAAACACAGTCTCTTCCACAGATACCACCACCCTGGCATGGGGCAATCACAGCCAGTGGAGGTCAGTAGGCATTGCTGGGCACCCTCCACTTCAGCTCTCCAAAACCACCACTCCAGTTGATGGGAAATGGATAAGAAGGGGAAAAAACCTCACGTTTGTAGGTCTTTCAGGAAAACACTGACAAAAGGCAATGTAAGAAGTAGTAATTGCCATAAAATTTGTATTTCACTACTGAAAATATCAGGAAGAACATGAGAGCTTTCATTTGCTATCAAACATCTCACTGTTTAGAAACTGCTCAGTCAACACAAGCTGACTTAAAATGAAATGGAATTTGGGACACTATCAATTTAGATTAGGATGATTTTAATGTTCCTTTCTCCCTGGATGAGAAAGAATATTGGAAATATGTTATTTATTCAATATTATAGCACACCCCCAGTAGCAGTAGGGTACAAAACAAAAAAGGAAGCACTTGATTTTTCTTGTAGTTGGTTTACTTCATAGCTACTTGTACTTCCACTCCTTTGAAAATGATTTCCTGAGATCACAATGAGCTAAGTGTGTGTTAACCTATTTACATTTATTGACAAGCAATAACTAAAGATCAATTATTTAAAACACAACAAATTGTGGGCTCATCGTTAAAAAAAAAATTAAGTGTGAAATACTTTTAACTGCTTACGGGTGTAGTGCTGTTCAAAAGCTGGTGTTCTTACAATCTGGGTCATGCAGAAGGGATCTTAAACTGGTTCTAGTTAGCGTCTGATGTGTACAACATGGAAACAGAGAGGAAAGTTTCCAGTGATTAAGTGAGCACGGTTCTCCATGGAGTCTCTAACCCTCAGATAAGGAATGAATTCTTGTGGCAGGAAGAAAGCATGGTGGCCATAAGATTTTCATTTCCTTGCCTCTAAATGTCAGTCTCATAATCCAGAACAAGTGACAGCTGCTTCCCATCTAAAAAGCTTTAAAACTTTTTTTTGTTGGTTTTTTTTCCCTCTTTTTTTTTTTTCCTCCCCCCACAGCTATACAAACCTGCTGAACTCAGACAGCACAGTACTTGATGAATCTCAAGATGGCCCAAGACCAGCAGTGACAAAAGCTACCAGTGTCCAGGCTTGAGGGTTAAGTTTTAGCAGAGGGGATGCAAATTGTTATCACACCTCCACATTTTCTCAGTTCATAGAGCTGGGGATCACATGTTTGCCAGTAGAAATTTCCACGCTCCTTATGGTGCTAATTCAGTGAGAGCTTCCTTTTCTGGACACATTTTTACTATGTTTTGGCCAATTCTAGAAATGAACGATCAGACTTTTTAAAAATGAACTGTCGTACACTTTAAGATCAAGACAATGTTGAACGAAGCCATCTTAAACACCAGACTGTACATAAACTTGGTTGTGATGCCACTTTTCTTTAGCTTCAATAGCAGGCAAAAATTTCATTAATATTCCTTCTCTGTAAGCAAAAATTAGGGTCGAAAATACCAGGGTCTACCTTTCTAACAATTCTTTCCATCCTTTTGATGGACAATTTACAGGTGCCTTGAGTGCTCCATGCAACATCACAGTTCTGCTGTGCTATTTGTTCTCCATCATTTCCTGTTACCACACTGAACCATCTTCTGCAAAGACAGCATTTCATAGCACACTCCCTCCCAGCATTCTTGCTGGTTTTGCCACCTCACCAGTTTGTCACCATCAGCCTAACGTCAGGTGACCTCTCCTTCCACAGAAACTATATTCACCCCCCCAGTCTCCTGTGTTAATTTACTTAAGGTTGTGTCATTTCCTCTCCTGGCATCCCTCACGTTTCCTTCCCAGAACTACCTGTCTGCTTTATGCTTTCCTACATACAGAGGAATGACATTATTTGGATATATTTCTTCAAAACCACTGTGCAGCACCTGACATCTCATATTAAAAGAAATATCACATTATATAGTATCTGAATATTGGAACTTATTCCACGTGAGTTCTATTGTAGCAATTCTGGTACACGTTTGGAAAAAAGCCAATAATCCAGTGCAGAAATACTGAGCACACGGTCCATGAAGCTTTTTCTATACTACAAAACACGTAACAGAGGAGAATAAATAATAAAAAGAATATTACTGAGAACTGAATACAGTTGATTTAAAAATGGCTGTTATCTCACAGGCAAGCCCACCCTCCCAACACGTGTTCTGATGGAGCAGGGGCATGGCATGCCTTTTGAAGAACATCAACATAAGCAGCTACAATCTACTTTCTGTTGCAATAATCTCACTCAATTCAGTTGCAAGGGAAGGTTTTGCACCCTTGGCCACAGAGCCTGACACAGTAGACAGTCACAGTAGCAACAGCAGACCTGAAGTCCTTCTATCTTGTCTTGACCACCAGACATCCACGTGATGGCCACTGATTTGAGCCAGGGAGGGTTACACAAAACCAGAATCTTACCTTCTGGCCTTTGATCCCCGGTGGGCCTGGAAAGCCTATGGGGCCTGGATCACCCTGAACGACAAAAAAAAGAGATCCAGAATTGCTATGTTTCACTGGAACATGACACAGGACTCTAAACACGTTGGGTTTCCAATCTTCTCTGTCTTCTTGGTCATTTGGTATGAAAAAGTACTTAATGTTGTTTTATCAGACATAGATTTATTTATTATTTAGGATTTTCTTAGAGGAGGAGAATTGAAAAGGCAACAGACCCTCAGTTGCAACCACCAGGTGCAATGAGCGTGCTCCTGCATCACACCACATGGCCAAAGCACGGCTGGAACAGACTGACATCATAACCTCACAACATTCCCAATGTAAATGGGAGTGATGAAGCTATACAATTCTTGAGGCAACCCCTCCCTCAGAAGCGTGTGGTTTCACTTCACATTAATCCATATTCAACTGTTACTGTTTCTTGGATTACACCACCAATCCTGACCAGGAATCAGGACACCATTGTGGTACACGCTGCAGAAGACCCGGTGTAAATCCAATCTGTGTCAAAGACAACAGGAAAGATGCATCTAGCCTAAGGTGTTATGGTGGCACAGGGCTATTTGCAGTCGAGTTCTTCAGACTTTGCAACCACATGATGGTATATGTGAGTGAGAACCAGAGCATCTCAACTACCAGGGAAGAGGGGGAAAAAAGTGCATTTTTTTTATGGCTGTTACAGACTGGGGAGGAGGGAATGTTGTTCCAGTCCTTTTTTCCTCACTCAGGACTGACAGTGAAGACTCATGCTTTCAGGGTTAATGACCAAGTTCAAATTTTGTAAGTTCAGGAACAGATCCTGGCAGCGAGTTGGCATCAAAATTCAAGTGCATTACTTAGGGTGAGCAAATTTGACTTGGGTGAAAAATTAAAAGCCTAAATCAGTGAGAACTATAAAAATGCATCTTAATCCCATATTTTGGGATGATAGATGCATTGTACATGTATTTAGGTGTAGGTCATATACATGGGTAGGCTTTATACTGTTCTGTGGCAGCTTGGGCTCATGCCAAAGAATATATCCTGAGTTTCAGGCAGACACAACAAGCACACACCACTATGATTAGACTGCCAAAAGAAAAACTTGGTTGGATTAAAATAATGTTGCTCTTTCTACAAAAGCTGCAGCTCAATTTCTTACCATTGCATAAACAGACACGTTTCTGAATTTTGCTCAGCAGCCCTTTAACACTGAAAATATGTATTTGTGAATGTTAAGGTTTAACAGAATGTATGCATTAAAATAGTTATTTTATGTATACATCAGCAGCTGGTAAATAATAGTTACTTGCTAATGCCTGTAAACAATAGTTACTTCCTAATGCTTGCTTCATTACAGAGAGAGGTCCTGGACACCCACAGGGTTTTCTCCTTAGCACAAGTACTCCACAACAGAATGACTAGCAAAAGCTTTAATTAAAACTTAGCATAAATACAAGATATTCTAAAAGATGTAGCATAGGTTAACACATCAGAATGCAAACACTGAATTAGATTTTTAGTATTATCACAGTGATTTTAAAGTTTCATACATAGTCAGTAGATTTGCCACCTAAAAATAAAATAATCACCAGCTTTCAAGCCCACAGCTTCTGTGGAGAACCATTTAAAATATTTATACTTAAATATTTTGAGCAGAGAGAGCAACTGCTAGTCGGGCTAAAGCAGCTTAGGAGGAAACAGCAGAAAAAGCCACTGAAATGAAAGGACAAAGCTTTTTAACAGACTCTTGATGCCAAAAGTGGTTAAATACAACATGATATGCAATAATGCATGCACTTGTCATTACAAATTTTGCCCGTCTTGCACAACTTTTTGCATTATGAAGTGGCAAAATACACCAGTATCACAGTAAATACAGAGCCTTGTGCCGTTAGAACTTGTCTAGAATATTCCAAGACTTCAACAAAGAGCAGGACAGACAAAACATTTTTATGTAACTAAGAAAGAATTACCTTTTCTCCACGTTTTGCCTGTCCCGGAGAGAATCCTGGATCTCCTTTAGGGCCCTGTCACAGAGAAATTCAGCTCATTAATATCAATAAGGAAGAGTTTTTAACAATGTATGTGGCAATGTATATTTCCAACATTTATAGCAAGAGGACAGGGAATGTTCAGATAAAATGCACTTGCTATTACATATTTATTTCCTCCCACCTTCTTCAATAAAGAACTACAGTGTGAGTTCACCATCTATTAATAGCACGGGGGGAATGCTCCACACTGACCAAGCAGTCACCTGGGGAGTTCCCAGACCACCGGCTGAAACCACAGTCATGCACTAATCACTGAAAACACAGCAACTGAGGAGGAAAAGGGGAACCCCTTGGTCTAATCAATACTAAAAGCTGCATGCAAAAGGCACTGTAACATTTCCTTGACCTGGTCATGTAAATGGCACAGGCTACAGCCGTGGCTCTTGATTTCCAAGCCAGAGTAACACTGGGTGTTACTCAAAAGCATCAAGATCTGCTCTTCTCACTCAAAACCACATTTTATGCAGACATGGAAATAAACTTGCCTAGTCAAGTAATCCCACAGCAGCGCTAGGTTAAAGATGATAACGTGCCCTTCATCCAAAGAGAGTTAAATTTGGGTAAACCAGCTGTTAAAGTGTTGCCAGCACAGTCCTGCCCCCAGGGGTAACATGGGATGATCAGAGGGATGTAGAAGACAAGCAGCATGAGGCTTCCTAAGGGTCAACCCTTTCTGATCTGTAAAATCCAGGGTGCTTGCTCCATCAGCTGTGGGGCTGACCCTCCTCTGGTGTGGGGCACTACAGCTCAGCAGGTATCCTTGCCTCTGCAGTGCACATCTACCCGCGAGGCCACTTGAGAAACTAAGCTTGTCGAACACTAAATAAAGACTAGAAACATGGCAAAGTGAATCTTTTGCATTAAATCGGTGCATTAGGTCACATGGTTCTTCAGCTTGGAAGGAGTTAGAGTATTTTCCAGCTGATCTACATTTTGAAAGGTAAGCAGCTGTATTTCTTGAATAACTCCATTCTATCTTCTGCTTCCATTTTCCATTGGACTAAAATTGTGATCAGCTCTTGGTCAGTTAAAACGGAGGCCTTCTGGTAACTTAGGCATCACTTTTCCTTTCCCTTCTAAGCACAATTAATTTCTCATTATTTTTAATCTAATAAACAAACAGCAGTTGTTATGCATGGCCTTCAGTCGTGGATTAACAACACGTCACCACAGGTCAAGAAGTGAGGACAAAACAAAGCACTTCATTATTTAATCTATGTAACATTACATGTAGTCACAACGGTGCCAGAATCCACAAACTATATTTTCCTAACTAATCCACTATTTAGAAAAGCAGAAATACAGCCAAACCTCATGAATACTTTTAAATTACTTTAAAACCACCCATCAACTGTTTATCAGGAATTAGATGCCAAGGACATCAGCTATCAGTTGGAACTGCTAGCACACGCTCAGGGCTGGACACTATACTCTTAAGGGTATTAGCTCATGTTCCACGCTTCAAAAGCAAGTGTATAAAGGATGCCTCAGCACAGGAGGGAAAAAAAACGCCTACATCTCAAAGGCAGAATAAAATTCGGCATTAATTTACTGCCAGAAAATTGTTGCAACTCGTCTGTGATGTTTTAAGATCAAACAAAAAGGTGTTTTGTTTCAGCTTACATAGTCAGTGTGGGTCAGCTGGGTCTTCACAGTCCAAAACCTGGTGAGCACCTGGCTAATTTTTATTTCAAGAAAAATCATGCTTCAGAAGATACTTGTATTGAAAGGATAATTTATAGGCTAAGAGAAATGCAAGAGATCACTAAGCATCTAGTGATATATCCATGCATATTTGATTGATATATAGGTATATGCACACACAACTTCTGTTCCTAAAATCATGGAGACAGCTACTGAACTGATCAGAGTTATGAGCCAGTGGAGGGGGAAAAATCCATTATAAAACAAATCCTAGGAATAATCATTTACAATTATTTCCCTCGCTGTGTACTCTATTATGCAGCCAGCATAAATACAATAAAAAATAACTATGAATCTCCAAGTTTAACCGTTCCTACAGAAGTAGGGAATAACAAAAGCTCACACATGAAAAAAACAGAGCCACTTGGTTTTCAAGTGTTTGACACTGGAAGCTTTATTAAATTTCTTTTTGTGTCCTGAAGCAGTTTTTAACACCTGTCACAACAGGTCAGATTCCTGCCACTAGGAATCATACTAAAACAAATCATGGTTGCTGATGGTTTCTTTCCTAACATATCTATCAAATTGTTCAAACTAAATATGAGTTGAAGGCTTTCTGCAACTGCACAAATCTGTCAAGTCTACTTAAAGGGTATGTTACACAAGTTGGAAGGGTTTTATTGGTGCTTGCAGTCTAGTATTTTGTCTTTAATATTAAATATCACATCCATAACTCTTCAGAAAAGCAAATTAGCATATTAATCAAGTCCTAGTGTCTGAAATATTAGACTATTTGAATATAAAGCATTGGGCACTGACAAATAAGGAATGTGTAGAGAATGACAGTCTATTTTTCTTCCTTTTTAAGAAAAAAGGCAAAAGGTTACAGCAAGTAAGTGTTTGTTCTCACTTAAATTCCAGTTTATGAGAGGCCAGGCACACTTACAGTAAGAAGTACAGGCTACTTGCATGGGTAACAGTTTCCTAGTCATCATTCTGCACACTCAGGGTGTTTTTTAATAAACTGCCAGTTTACTCTGATTAGAAATTCAATTGGACTGATTAGATTTAATTAAAATACCTCTATAGTAACAGTCTCCCCCTGTAAACCAAAGAAGGCCAATTGCTTCTATAGTAGGAAACAACATGGGGGCTTCAAAAAAATCATTAAGAAGCTAATGTGGAGAAATTCACTCACCTTTGGACCTGGCAATCCTGGCAAACCTGGATTACCATGTGGTCCTGGAATACCCTAGGAAACAAACAAATAAAAACAACAGAAAAGGTGAGATTATTCAGTACCACACTCAACAAGTGTGAACAGGTTGAAGAGATTCATTTTACTGCATCACTGTTGCTTTTAGAAGCACTGGGTGGGATTTTCAAAGGATTCTCAAGAAATAAAGCATGCACATCTCCTTAAAAAATTAAAAAATGAAGTTAAGTACTTCCCTTTCTTTCCTAAATCTCAGCTTCGGTCGTCTTCCCAAATAATTTTTAGTAAGTATTTGGCAGATAGTCCCTGCAATGTTGCTCTCCAGCTACAAAACTTAGAGGCATGGGATAAAAATCAGAAAAAAAAAATAAAAAAAAATCACATTCTGAGGTACTGAGCTATGCACTGCAAAGAGAAGAAAGTGGATCAGTTCTCACTGACTTAAAAGATGACTCAAAGCAACGTATTCCACATTGTCTAAATGAATCCCAGACAAAAGCCCTTCACCACCCCAATACACCCACAGCCAATACAGAAAATGGGCTGGTTACTAAAAGAGGAGGATTTAAAGCATTCCAGGAACAGAACAGGCTATCTGGACAGTCTGTGCCTTCCTGGATGGGTGTCTGTTCCTGCAATATACCCAGCAATCTTCACTCCTTGACAGACTACACACAAGGGAAAATACCTTTTGCAAGGGCTGTCAGCAGCTATTAAGCTTTCAAAGACCAAAAGACCAAACTGGTGAAATCCTAACCACACTAATGTCAGCAACAAAGCTTTTGTTGAATCCACCAAGGCCAAAACACCACCCAAACAATTAAATCTAAACGATTAGGCTAACAAGAGAGAAACTCTTTCCCTCACAGGAGACTCACTTCACTGGTGATGCTTTGCAGTACCATGAAATGCTCCCTCTCCCTGATGACAATGTTGATGTAATTCCACAGAAAAACTAATGCCATGTGCTGTTTGAAAGATTAATTTGCACTCTATCATCTTTAGAGGTGCTCTTGAGGATTTAGGAGAAAGGAAGCAAATAGAAAGAGCCAAGGTAGCTGCAGGGCTCCAGTGGCTCCTAGATTTTGCTGCTTGAACATTATCATCTTGGGCCATAATGCTGCAACACAGAGGTGCAAAAGTACCTTCATGAAATGAAAGGCATCAGGGGAATGTCAGCTCACCACTGACTGATCCTGAAATTGATGGCATTTCATTATTGAGAAACTCAGGAACAAACCAAGACATTTAGAAATCCTTACAGTCGGATGTGGACTTCTCCACCATAGCATTAGAGATCAAACCCCATTTTTTAATGGAAGTCTCTAACCATTAATCAGGCATTGATACCATGCCCAACATGTCCAGCCTAGGTGAGTTTCTGTCAGGATCTGGTTTGAACAAACACCCAAGAGAGCCTGAAGAAGTCCCAGGCCATGCAGTTCTGCACTGTGCTGCTTCCCACCAACATGCTGAGTCAGCATCACAAACAGCAGCACACGTGAAAGAAGACAGAAGTCACTGAAGACAGAAGGGCAGACTGATAGACACAGATGTGAAGAAGGTTTTACGTGCTTTGTGGCTCAGAAAACCTCCTGTCACACCACGTATCTTCACTAGCTGTACTTGCTTGAATTGTACATTCTAAAGAGCACTGACATTCTAAAAATATTTATTTGATCAAATACTTTTATAGATTTTCTTGGCCCATATAAGTATGAATTTTTAACTCGGAACTACTGGCAAATATTCATCTCAGCCATGCTTTTCCAGATACCCTACTGTAAGCTGTCTCTTCTCATTGGAAAGCATGTCCTACTCAATCCTGAAAACTCACAGAGTAGAGAGGACTGTGCTCTTAAGGACTCTATGCCTGTAAACAAAAGAAAAAGACCTGCAGGAAAAAAAACAACAAAACAAGCAGCAAACAACTGAGCAGAAGAGATCTCACCAGCAGATGTGCAGCCTCCTCTAAAGCAAAGACATCTTCCCAATTATGAGGATCTACTTGGGCATGGGGAATCTTGCCTCTGATGCCAGATGGATCCTTGACAGAGGCACCATGCAACATAAAAGGCTGAGTTTTGAGAACCATCAGCTCTTATACTGAAGGATAATTTGGCAAGAAGATCCAAGAAGTCAGGCAGATATGGATTTGAGAGTATGCTCTTCATTTTATACTTTTAAATGTGTTTTGTCCACTCCCTTGCCTGCAACTTCTCTGAAGCATCAGTTCGGTTTTTGTCCCCTCTGAGCAGTGCACCCCGTCAGACCAAGTTTTGAAAGGCAGAAAAGCACAGGATGTTCAACAGGCTATTGAGCAGCAGCTTGTTTAAACATCCCTCAAAGGCTGAGTCAGAACTCCTCCCACGCATCTGCTGAGCCTTCATATAAACTACTTCCTATCTCCCACTTGTGATTTGTCTAGATAAAGTGCACTCCTGACATAACCACTTACATTCCCCCAAACCACGGTCTGAAAGCACCTACACCTCAAATCCTCAACTGGCCCTGCCAGCTGCCCTTCCCCTAAACCCCCCAAAGTCAACCCCAACCTCAGGGAGGACTCAAATGTTTGGGAGTTTTTTGTATGCAATTGTGCAACAACAGATTTACCCCCTTTTGCCCCATCAGCTAGTCCTTGGCAGTGGCACAGGCTTCTCCCATGCTCTTGGCAGCTGGCACAGGGGTTTCTGTTCACGGTGGCAAAGCCAGTGCTGCGTCCCCTGGCACAATGCAAGGCTGCTGTCCCCCAGCTCACACTGGGGTGCGTCCAGCCATACAAAATAAATCAACAATTGCTACCCCAGCTCATTCCTTGGGCAAACTACCCAAACATCTATCACCCCTTTTATCAAGCTATGTAACACAAGAGAATAAAACAGGTTTGGGGGAGTGTTCTTTCCCCCTGCACCTCCACCTCTGTCTTGCAGTGGTTAATTTTGTATCCACCGCCCGCTCCTCTGCGGCCGTGGCATGCATCCCTCACTCCCCCTCATTCCAAAAACAAAGGAACGTGACCTTAGATTGCAGCAGATGGGAGCAGCATGGAAAAAACTCAAAGTTAATACTGTGAGCAGCAAAAGCTAGGTACAAATGTTAACAATGCTCTGTGTACTCACCCATATACAGGATTAACTAAGCTGGAGGCTCATAGCAAAAAAAAAAAAAAAAAGAAAAACCAACCCAAACCTGTTTGCTTTGCCTTACTTTAACATATCTGACAAATGTGAACCATCATGCACTCTTATAATAACCAAGCACATGAATAAAGCTGAGAAACAGAAAATTATGCAGACTCCAGTTTGATTACTGGTGACCTACCTAGAGCTAGGGAAGATCATAGCTGTTTTACTCACCCGAGGACCTCTCTTTCCTGATGGACCAGGTAAACCTGGAGGACCTGGAGGACCCTGGTGATAGAAAAATCAAAATAATTGAGGCTAAGACCTGAGCAAAGAACAGTATCACAAGTCTCAATCAGAATCAGTTCTTCTAAGTGATGACTTTCTACTTGTGCAGACCCTCACAAGTTGAAAAACAATTTCCAAACTGCAAGTACATGTGTTTTTAATCTGGCTCTAAATCAGATCTCTGTTTAGAAGGTATCTTATGTCATCAGAATTGGAGCTAACAATCCAGATAGTTACTTTTACTTAAGTGTTTTTATATTCAAGGAAGAAGAGATCAGTTCAATGATTGGAAACAAGCAAGTGCAGCATATTTCAAAACAAAGACTAGGGAATAATTCAGCCTTTTTAATAAGCATGCTGGCATGCCAAACATTTTAGAAGAGTCAGGAGTAATTGCAAAAAAAAGAGATATGATCTCACAGAAAAGACAGACATGAAAGAGAAGAAAGTGAACATTAACAAATGATTGTTCAGTTTCCTATTAAGAGCTTCTCAGAACTGGTAGCACATTTGCTCTTGTGTATAATGAAGTTCATTCTCTTTAAAGAAAATGCAGCCTGCTTTTAAATGTATATAACCAGATGGTATCTTTCACAAATGAATTAGATTACTAGTCACTGTAAGACTACCAGGCAGTGTACCATCCTCTGCATACCTAGATCTTTTGACCACAGAAACCCTTCCTTTTCTGGATGCAACTGCTGTTCAAAACCCCAGGATCTACTTCATTGTACTCGGACAAATGAGAGCTCGACACTAAAATCTGCATTAATTTATAGTATTATATTTCATCTCCCACACTTGAGTCCTAAAGAAGCAGGGGCTGCTGTTAAGGATGAATTCAGCTGCCACACAAATGGCAAGTCCCAGCTTTAGCAAAAAACCCAAGTACTGCCACCACAAGGGAAGAAAGTCAGACCTCATGAAGGAGGTCAGCTGGTGACAGCAGGAAGGGATGCAGCTTGCTCTGTCACCCAGGCTTCCCTGCACTCATTCTAGAGCCCCTCAGCTGAGGCACTTGACAGAACCCCGAGTATCATACTGCTCATCACTAAACAGCACTGCTGCAAGCTGGCAGGGATACCAGGGGAATCAGAAGAGCAACTACAGTGGTTGAAATGGTCATGTTGTAGGCTTTGGGAAAATGAAGGGGAAGAGAAGGAAAACAAAACACAACCAAAGCCAGAACAAAAGAAAAAAGGCGAAAGAAGGGAAATAAAAAGACAAACACCCTTTGGGGTTTATTAGCAAGCAACAAATTGTTTTCCAAAGACAAAAGTTGCACTTTTAAAAACCTAAAAGCTCTGAGGAGGAAGTAATACTTCTTTTTCCTTGGAAAGGTAATGTCACTGGCAGAGAAGACAGTGCTGATTACAGACTTCAGGCATTGTCAAGCCAGTTACATTCATTTGGCCAAAATACAGACTGCTTTGCACATTACTGGGAGAAAAAAAACCAACCCAACCCAACACTCTTCTGAGGAAGAGGAACAACAAAATAAAACAGCTCCTCTCCCATTCCTCTCTAATTAATAACCTTAGTCTAACCATAGTGCAACAGCCTGTTTGCTTTCTAGTATCCCCTCTCAAACTGACACACTTTGCTTTATTAGAAGCTTATGCAAAAATAAGAAGCTACCTCTCCCTTTGATTAAATTAATTCATAAGTAATTATCTCTCCATCAAAAAAAAAACCACAACAAGAAAAAATACCTAATCACAACTTAGTAAAGCAGATGAAAGTCTCCTTGGAAATGCTTTTCTTGTAAGAAATTACTTGTAAAAGGTTGTTCTACCCATGTGTTACCTCAACCAGTGAAAGCATCTACAACTTCAAATCAGCATGACTGTTTTTATACAAACTAGGAAGATCTTTAAGCCTCTTAGGTATCCAGGGAAGCCAGAGAGATCAACATCTGAGTGACCAAGGAATTAGTCATTTTAATAGCTTTTCCCTGACTGCTGGAAACTGTAATTAAACAAACCTGAAGCAATTAAAAGCTGCTGCTTTTTTTTTTTTTTGACATTTTAATCACCAAAAGAGTGACTTTGTGTCAATATTACTGATGCCAATTTAAAATTCATCTATTTAGTAAGATCAGTTTGCTCAAAACAGCTCATATGTACCTTAAGAAAGGTACAACTTACTTACTGTCCTTAGGAACTGTAAAAAAGTCATTTAGCTGTTGAAGGGTGAAGGTCAAGTTCCACATAATTACAACTTAATCCTGAAATAACAAATGTAGGTGATGCTCTTCCAGAAAATTTCACTACTTTTCAAATGGTCATGGGGATAAATGCAATGGTGAACTTCTAGAATACTGAAGCCCTTCTATGGATGCAGATGTTTTAAATTCACCCTACTCCAGAGGCAATAGGAAGCATCTCATTTAATATAACAAGCCCCTAAAATTTCAGATGCACAGTAGTAAATTCTGCATTAACTAATTCATACCTCCCCAGGGGAATATCCTGCTCCTGCTGCCATTCAATACCTAAACCATATTCAGTACAGTTTCTCTTGCTAAACAACTATTCAGTTTCTCTTTAAAAGGCATTTGAATGCACCCCAACCACTCAACCTCTTCTCACCCCAAACACTTCTTAAGAAGATTAATTTCAAGAAACACGTGACTTTAATGCTAAGGCAGGCTGGCCATTAATTTTTCTGCACATCACCACTCAAATACCTGAAATACAGCAAGGAAATAAACAGAAACATGAGGTTCCAAACCTCTTCTAAGGAGAAGTCCATGAATGGAAATTCCTCTTTTACTATTGCTATTATCAGTTGTTCCATTGTGCAGCTACCACTCTGATGGCTCTGTTTTCTTTATGTCCCACCTAAAATTTCCTACTGTCTCTTGCCATATTTCCCGTGAAGGGGCAAAAAAGTATTTTTAATACACCCCTTGCAGAACTGCAAAATTTGTCCCTTATTTTTCCTCCTAAACATACTTTTGTTTTAACCTTTCCTCAGAACCTTCTTTTCTATAACTGCACCATCATTACTGAAACCCTCTGCAATCCTTCCACTCTGTCTACATCATTTTCAAAGCTCATCACCTAAAACTAAGGAGACTTCTCTGAACTGCAGCCCCAGCATACCCAAGCCAATAGAAAAATGGTGTGTCTGATACTCACGACTCTGGTAACGTAACAAGCATCACAATATGATGCATTTATTCTCTACTGCACTGTAACATCACTATCATCTGCCTGCCCACCCAGTCACACCCTCACCCTGTATTTCATAGGCTCACAGAATGGTAGGGGTTGGAAGGGACCTCTGGAGATCATCGAGTCCAACCCCCCTGCCAGAGCAGGGTCACCCAG
>JANHFX010024535.1:0-19688 GCA_027560015.1 Chloroceryle amazona | reverse complement strand
GTATTTCCCTGTCCCTCTTGAACTGGGGAGCCCAGAACTGAACACAACACTCCAGCTGTGGTCTCACCAGTGCAGAGTGGAGGGGGAGGAGAACCTCCCCAGACCTGCTGGCCACACTCTCTTCGTGCACCCCAGGATCCCATTTGCCTCCCTGGCCACCAGGGCACATTGCTGTTCCATTTTTGTTTACTTGTACTTTTAATTTCTGTACTATCACATTAAGTTTCATCCCATCAGTTTTACAATTCTTATTCTGTCACTAAGAATTCTTCTACCTACTCTTAGCATGTTTTACCTTTTTAAAGCATATTACTTTTAGCATACTTTAAAGCATATTAACTATTGAGCAACAAGGATCCTACCAAACATGAATATCCATCTATTTTTTTCTTCTTCCTTCATTTACTTTTCACTGGAAATGATAAAAACTCCCCCACACTTCTCTTTCCAAATGCCCTAGAGCAAGCAGTGTATGATTAACCTCCTCACTTTAGAGCTGTGGAAGTCTTCACCTTTCTCTGTCAAGAATTCCTACAACAGCCAAAGCAATGTCATCAACAGCTGAAGAATATACATAGGGCTTCAGGTTATGGATTAAAACTTTCCAATATTGTTGTGCAGATGACAGGGAAACTGCATCAGTTTCAGGCAAATTAAATTATATGTTTAAATAACTAAGACTAACATTTTTTTGCTGCTAAAAATAAAATGGAAAAAATCCTAAGTTTTTATCTGAATCAGAAGGTACTGATACAGAGTTCTCTGCCTGGGCACAAAAATGCAAGTGTTACCTGCAGAGATAAGATGTATGGGAGCAATGATCTGCCCCATATATCCCCTGTGACCAGGGAGAGCCTCAGCGAGCAATTCCTATTTTGTTCAACTGAGAAATACAAGAGTGAATCAAGTTGAAGTGTAGAAGTGTAGCTGACACTACCCTTACTACTGTTAATTTAGCACCACATTTAGGATCTCTGAACTGTCCTCTTGCAGGGTTCTCTCTCACACCTCTTGACTGGAATAAGAGCATCTCATCCAGAACTCAATTCTGCTTTAATGCAGGGTTTGCATTTCCAGTTCCTCATGGAATTATCCCCAGGCTGCTCTTTCTTACCAGCTAGACAGCCTAAGGAACACCACCTTTTGTTCTTCTCCTGTTTCTCCTCTTGGCTGAGTGTCTTCATAATCCAGAAAGCTTTTCCAATAGACAAAACTCACCACTAACTTATTTCTCAGGGAAGCCAAACCAGGTGCAGACTGACCAGCAGATGCAATTAGCTACCAGCAAGTCATCTAAGTCAGCTCTTCAGCTCACAGCAACCCCTCCTCCTACCAGGGTAGGACTAGATATCATGTTCCTGCAAACTGCTTTGGGACTGTGCAATGAAGAATATCAGTTTGAATGTTAAAAATACACAGCAGATTTTTTTAAATTTTATTTTAATCTTTATACAGTGCCAACACCCTCTGCAACACAAAAAGGAATGGCTCTCCAGATGAATGGAGCAGCTTGCCCTCCAAACTGGTGGCTCAGGAGACCACTCTTCCACTTTAAACTCACTTGGTATTTTTGTAGGGTTTTTTTTTCATTGCCACTGCTAGATTTTTAATCAGGGTCTTAATAACTTCTAAGAAAGAGGAGTCCACTATCCATAAATGAAAGGCTGAATTCCACAGCAGTGGGATCATGGAATTCAAAAGGCCTAATTGCACAAGGCAAGAATCAGATCTGGTAGATGATTAAAAGCTAAAATGAAGCTGAGGAGTTTAAGAACCACAAAAGCTAGTTCATGCCTGTTGACTCCAACAGAACAAACATTATTTCTGTGTTGAAATCCTTAAAGAATATTTAAATGAAACATAAGGAAAGAAATTAAAAAAATAAAGGGGGTGGTGCTGGTGGTGTTCATACCCCATCAGGATTTTTACTGCAAGGAAAGTTTGCAAGTTCCTCGGTGCTGCTCTTTTAGGCTCCCCATTGATAAGGCTCTGAGTATTTAGGTGTTAGAGCCACACATATGAAGCTGGATTATCTCTGGTCTTCTCTGCATGGGTGTACTAGACTGAGAAAACAAACCAAGATCACCTCTTCAAGTGTGAGGCCAACAGTGGAAGGTATTGTGCCATGTAACCTCCACGGAGCACAATTCTTTACGAAAAGCTTGTGTGGGCAAGGTCACACAGAGACCCCTTCTCCCTTTGGCATCATTCTGGTGGCACGATGCCTTAGCTCTGCCCCTGTTCCAGTGGGTGCTGCTGGACCCTTCAGCCAAATTAGTGCCCACAAAGGTCTAGATTAACTTCTCAGCTTTGCCATAGACCTCTAAGACCTTGGGCATCTTAATCCTGGCCCAGCAACACACTTCAGCACGATTACACCTTATTCATTGCTATAGACTCTACCAAATGCAAGGTCTGTTCTAACTGCCTTCCTAGACAAAGCAAATTTCTCATCCCCACGCTGTAAGACAGGGGTAGAAAATGGTAACACAGACACCCCTGAACTCTCCAAATCAGCTACCACCTTTCATGCTGTATGTATAGTGTCCCTGTCTAGGAAAACAAACCAACCAACCACCAACCAAACATTTGCTTGGAGTTTCTTAGTAATGCAAACAGCCAACAGTATTATCAGCAGCCACTGTGCCATGTAAAAGTGAATGGATTTAACTTTCTTGGCTGAGACTGACTGAAATCACCATGTGCAAGCTATGTGCTAAAACTAAAAGCTTCCATTAGCAGTTACTAAACATTCTAGGCTCCAAAAATGGAAACTAACCTCATGTTGATGACAGCTACATACTTTGTGATGTCCTCATAAATACTATCATTAAACAACAACAAACGACTGACTTCCTATTCAAAAACCAAAAAGATTAAGCAAGAGCACTCCTGGACTAACACGACTTACTCGTTAACACACTTTTCAATTGTGCAACAATCCCTTTGCATCTGGATCCTGTTTAGAGTAGAAATTGTACTTTTAAATAGGTTTTCAGTTGCTGACTACCTTAAGAAAAAAAAATGTTTTGGTGCTGAAAGAATACATGCAATAAATTTATGGGCACATTCAAATGTATATTAGAAGCTGCTTAACACGTATCCAATTGCTTTCTAGTAATACCCACAAACACACACACAAAAGCAAGTGGAATTATCTGCTCCATGAGATGGTTTAGAGATTTTAACCAAAAACTCAAGCACTAACTATCATATTTCCCAGGCTAAGCAGGAGCTGCTGTTCTTTCTTGCCTGTAGCTTCATAGATATTGCCACCCTTTTTCTGGATTAAAAAGTTTATGAGCCTGGAGTACGCAGTAAGAAAGGACAAATGGGTCTCTGCTCTAAGCATTCCTGTGCATTTGCAGTTGCTTCAGGGATCACTTAGCCTGCAAACTGAAAAACAAAAAGCCACAAAAATCTTAGACTGTTGTTAATAAAGACTGTCCTAAAGATCATTTTACATGCAGGTTTGCATGAGCCCCTAACCTTGAGTTATGAATGGTTTCACCAGTATAGATTCTGCAACTGGTCTCTTCCTGCAGGTATGGATTTTGATAACATTTCTCAACTGAGAAAACTATGCCAGTCTTCCAAACAGCCCTCTTGTTCTTTTCATGGATCAGTGTCTACATTTGCACACTGTAGGAATTTACCGCCCAATTTCATTAAGCGAGCAGTCTCCATAATGAGCAGTTACAGACACGCGGCCGCACTTCAAATTCAAAAGAATTCTGGGTTGCCTACCACTTCACCAGAATGTGAGTGCCCTGAATATCTTTCTATTCCACTGGTAAATGAAGATATACAACATATACACCAAAATTACATATGGGAGAGAGACATACTTAAGGCAGACAAACATTTGTACAGTACAGCTGGGAGAAGTGGCAGTCACAGCTTTGGCATGCTCTGCAAGGTTCAAAGCCTCTGTTAAATGGATGTTGCTGCATTATAGTAAAAAAGTAGAAAAGATAACTTACAGGAGGTCCAGTTTCCCCCTTCTGACCTCTGACACGTCCCATTTCAAACATTTTGTCAAGCTCTTCATAGTCATAAGCATAATTATCAATACCAATTTCATAACTGTTCTCCACGTGATGAGTCTCATTGGCAAATGCACCTTCCTGCCCCGGTCCAAGCTGATTATCCATCGAGAAGTCCGTAGGCAAACGATACAGGGTTGTGTTGAAGATTTGCTGCTTTTTGCTTGGTTCTTCTAAAAACTGTTCTGCTTTTTCCAGTTCCTTGCTTTTAGTCTCACTCTGTTTTTCAGGGGAGAGCAGAGAAGGCTCACTTTGCCTGCCCGCATCTTCTGTGGTATTATCTAAAGTATTTGGATATGATCCCGTGGGTGTTTTTGTGATATTTCTTTTTTTGCTCATCTCCTGCTGATGAAGAGGCAGATTGATGTTCTCCTGGAGTTCTGTTTCAGGCCAGGCTTCCAGCAACAGACGTTTGGCTTCTGCAAACTCCAGTGCAGACACATTTCTTGACCCAAAGTATTCTGGAAGAACGTGAATCTGAGCAACACCGGTAACGAGAATGTTTGATGCTTCTTTTCTTCGATAAGCTGATGCACCTTCTGACTGGTTTTCCTCATCAGTCACCATCTTTGAGAAAATACCCATCCCATCTAGCAGCTGTGGAGGTGCTAGCAGAGATCGATATGTCTCAGCCTGGCGACACTGCTGCCTCACGTATTTACAATAGTTTGCAGAGGCTTCTGCAGAGGGAATAATATCTAGCTGACATATAACTCCTTCAAAGCCGACAGAGCGAGAGTTCATCCTTCCCAGGGTAAATAAACCATCCAAATCAAATGTCTCCACTTCAGAAAGTACTTCCCTGCTATAGTACTTCTTTCCACACTCAGTAAACATCGAGACAGTCTTGTCTCTAATGTCAATGGCAAATGAATGCCATTGTTCATTATGAACACTATAATCAAAGTATATGGACTGCTTCCCTCCGGTGTACACCACTACCTTTCTTGGTAGCAGCTGGACACCAAACTGCAGTCTACTTTTATTCCTAATACTGAAAAGGAAAGCATTATTGACTCTGTAAGAGTACAAGCCAACCAATATGGTGAAGTGATGCCCTAGATTTGATGGTACGACTTGAACGACGGGGGACTCGATGTGTGCATCACCAGTTAGTACAACTCCTGATACGGTTAGACGAACACCCTGAGGTAACAGAGATGATGTTGAGGGCACTGGTGTCTCTGAGGGCTGTTGAACATCTTTCACAAGGCCTAGTTGATGAAGAACATCTATTGCTGGAAAAAGAAATAAAGGCATACTGTTTATTCCCTTTACAAGATCATAATTGCAGAACCATATAAACAAGTGCGTGCGCATTGTCTCAACAAATCTGTACTTCCCAGAGCATATATACTGCACCCTGCAAGGCCACCAAACCCCTAGTGCAAGGCATACTGATCTTTCACATAAAGCAAATAAATAAAGCCAAAACAACATTACCATCTTAAAAAAAAACACCAAAAACCCCAAATCTAATCACACCTAGAAAGCCCCACATAACGCCCGTCGTACATTCATTCATTTATGAAACAAAAATTCCCATTTGCTGCCTTCAACCTTTTCAATGAACACACTTTTATTAGTTATTTATTTGGCTAATCCTGCCTAGTCTTTGAGCAGATATTTTATTTTTTTTCACCATTTTCTTCTGCAAAAGCATTCTGCAATAAACCCTCTTTATCCAAAAAATTTACATGAATGCAAGTAACAGGGTTGTTTTGTTTCTAAGAAGGGACAAGCTATTTATAACACAGTGACACCTCAGCAGAGCACCAAAAGATAGTCACTGGCTGAGAGCAAAATACAAAGTCTTTCTGAGGAGCTATTATGTGCTGCAGAGATAATTCAACTGGTACCCAGGCTGTGCTTCCAGCAGGGAGCTCTCCTCCTGCCAGGCAAGGTCTCATGCCACGACAGAGATGGCTTCAAAGGGAATGGTCTTGCCCAGTGGGATCACCCTTCACCTGTGCAAAAGTTAGCCAGGCTAAAAGAAAACAAAGGTCTTTCCAAGGGGAGATGCAACAGAACGTGCTGCTGCCTTTCCATCCACACAGCCTATTTGTCAGGGCCACAGAGGAGGCAAACTCTGCAGAAGCAGAGACAGTAAGGGAGGAAAAATGTCAGGACCCAAGGGGTCCATCTTCTGGCTCATCTCCCCCGCCCCGAGAATGCAAGGCTGCAGCTACAGTTCACAAGATGAAGAACTAAGAGTGTACTTCACATCAGGAGACATAAGTGGACAGTAAGGATACAGGGAAAACAGCTGCCCAACTTACGTGTCCTGTAGATTTGGCTTTGGCATGTAGAAGTCTGGATAGATCTTCCTAAGGCTGGAATGGGCAGTGGTGCTTTCACTGCTGGATGCTCTAGTGTCTTTTTATTATATATGCTTTGTGCTTTAGCCCTTTCCTTCGCCAGGACCTTACACTAGCTCCATCTTTTACCTGGTTAAATACATTCACCTCATGGGCAGAAACACAATTATCTACCCTCCTGATAAACTGAATTCATATCTGACCTGGGTTAAGAAATCAAAGCCACTTTCCTCCTAAAGGGTAAATCAACAGAAAGAAGATCATAGGATCATCAAGGCTGGAAAAAGACTTTAAGATCGAGTCCAACCATTAACCCAACTCTACCACGTCCACCACAAAGTTATATCCCCAAGCAGCACATCTATACAGCTTTTAACCACATCCAGGGGTGGTGACTCAACCACCTCCCTGGGCAGCCTGTTCCAGTGCCTGACAACCCTTGCAGGGAAATTTTTTTTCCTAATGTGCAGTTTAACCCTCCCCTGGTGCAGCTTGAGGCCATTCCCTCTTGTTCTATCACTACCCAGAGCTTATCTCTCTACAACATCCTCTCAGGTAGTTGTAGAGAGTGATAAGGTCTCCCCTCAGCCTCCTTTTCCTCAAGCTAAACAATTCCAGTTCCTTCAACTGCTCCTATAGGACTTTTTCTCCGGGCCCTCTGATGACCAAATTCATTTGGTATTGCCTAAATCAAATTTATGTATGTTGCCATTGGGCATAAATATCTTCCTTCGGGATTACTATAAAGATACTTAAGATGCAGCTGGAGCAGAAACATCTCGAAGGCTTGAACAGGGGCTAAACTGCACATCCCCAGCAGTCTTCCTGCAGGGTTGCAAAATAAGCCAGCAATTAATAGCATTGGTTGGTAAAACTGCTTGTCTGGGTGTTTGAAAGGTGCTACAGAAATCCTGCAGAGACTGAGACAAAACGCAGTCGTGGAAATAAGAGGCAAGGAGGTTGGGTCTAAAACACATGACATGAGAAAATGCTGAAGGAGCTGGAGATGGGAAGGTTTGGGGGAATCTAATTACAGGTGTCCATCACCTGAATTGGGATTCCAGGGAAACCAGGGAAAAGGTGAGGATCCACGGCCATAAGCTGCAATGCAAGAAATGCCAGCTCCATACAGAGAAAAAGCATTCGCATCACAAAAGTGGTTCCGTGCTGACCCAGGGGCCAGAGACATTGTGGAATCCCCATTCCTGGAGATTTCCAAAGCCCAACTGGACAGGACCCAACAACCTGAACTAACTTCAACGTTGAGCTCAGCAGGAGATAGGACCAGATGTGATCAAGGTCCCTTTAACCCAAATTTTCTGATTTTCTACACAAGGGAAACCAAACACCTTAGTTTTCAAAAGCAGCATTGCACAGAAACATATGGTATCATCCTTTTTCTTCCCCAAACTGGAACAACAGGCTGGACCTACGTTTCAGTAAACTGCCTCTATTAAAAATGACTAGTAGTGTCTAAAAGTTGGACTGATCTGATAAGCCTGACTAGGAAGAGACTTCCACAGCACTTTGGTGAGGGTACTTTCCTATGCATTTTGTACTTATATCAAGTAAAAAAAAAAAAAAAGAAGGAAAAGAGGAAAAAAAAAAAAGAGACACAAGAGAAAAAAAATTATGTTCACTCTCAGTGGAAAAAAAAAATGTCTACTTTCCTTCTCTGTTTACTGAATGTATTCATAGCAAACGTTAAGAACAGACAGATGTTGGCTTGGTGTCCGTGGTAAATTATGAGAAGAGCCTGAGATTTCCTTGAGAGTGGTTTACAAATTGGAACCAAAAGCATCAACCTGAATGCACTGTACGTCTTGAAAATTAATTACACACCTTGTAGTGTTTCTAGTCATGGTTGAGATTCACGGGCACGCCAAGATTATCCTGGCAGGTAGCCAGAGCAGGCAGAGGTATGAAGAAAGCATTTCTTTGCAGAAAGTCATGCATACACCAATTTCTCAAGATGTTTTGCCTCAGAGCAATTAATTTACTAGGGCTGTATTTTTATCTGTCAAACTGATAGCAGAAGTCAGGTTACAGTAGAGTTTTAAAGCACAACTCATCTGCTAACGTATCCCCAGGACCCCTGCCTACCTGTAGTTATGGAGGAGAAAGCTGTACTTGTATTGCCCTTGTGAAAGCCAGGAAGAAGCAAAGGTCCCGAGCTCTGAGCAATGCAGAGGTCTTATACATGCAAATAATACCCCAAGTCACTGCTCCAGCACTTCTGTGCACTGGCAGGGCCAGCTGACTGCACAGAGGAGGATGGCTAATTATCTACTGCAAGCTTGTGCCCAAATATCACACCCTAACCTGAAATATTTGGCAAGTGCTTCTATTTAGAAATATTTTTAAGAATCTATTTCTAGTTTAGAGTAACAATGCATGTGATCTGTCCAAAACATTATAAATTTGTAAGTATAAACCAAAAAGCTTAAACTCAAAATGGCTTTAAACAGTCAACTTAAAAATGACATTAAAAACTATCGCTACTAAATCTCAAACTGCAAGGAGAGCTGCCAAATTTTTGGCAGTAATGATTTGAAAACAGCACATTATTTAGAAGTTATTAAAAAAAGAAAGGAAAATCATCTGAGAGCATGACAAGAAAGAAGACACATTCTCCACATCCTGCAAACAGATTTCTGCAAACATTGAGAGGTCCCCAGAAACACAAACCCTGTGTGAAAACTGACAGCAAAAAGATTAACTATCAACTAATTATTCCGTCCTAACTCGCTGCCTCTTAACCCATCGTCAAGCCAAGAGGCTGTTCCAAACTTTTTTGGACAGTCATTTCATTTCTGGTCCAACATGCATTTTTATTTTATTTTAAGGCTTTCAGAAGCTCTTGGCAGTACACAGGGGTTTGGGAGCAGGCAACACTCCCAACTCTTCCTCACACCACTGTTTTCTTTACCTATCAGTAGTCAGTTTTCTTTGTTTGCCCATGTCTGCACAACATCTGGCTTCACTTACTGTTTACTCAACCCATTAGTCGCCCAAATTTTAACAGCTCATCTCCTTGAAGGGAAGATTGTTTGGGGTTTTTGGTGTCAAGTGCTTTCCTTCAACCTTCTCGGAGGACTTGAAAATTCACAACCTTACTGCATGTTAAGGGGAGGGAAAACCTCACACGGGCTTTGGCAACAAACAGAAATCTTCTGACCCTCTTGTGGCAGCAAAACAATCCCGAAAAAGAACTGGGGAGGGATGAGGGGACTTGGCTATTTGATCATCCACACCCCTACTCTGTTCAGCATCTCCTGTTCATTTTCCACCTTCCTCCATACTCACGACTGCTCTGAAGGTGGATGTTGGGGGTGCTCTCTCCACTTCAGCAATTCTAGTATACACTTTACCAGTATGGGTAAAGGAAAGACAAGGGTCATTCATCAGTCAGCTCCTCCAGAACAGAGAGTAATTACTCCTAAGGTTGCCCATTTCCTAGGTTATGCAGCACCAAAGCCAACCTGGACACCAGGCCAAGTGACTGGCACAGGAAACCCAACACTGATTCTGTACATCCTTGAGCCACAATGAAAGTACCATTCCTAAAGGCTGAGGTGGTATCATATTAACATATATTAACATTATATTAATATATTCACCCATATCTCACTGGGCACAATTTATAGCAGCCCTACCAAAATGAACAGGGCAGAGCCACTCCGGTAAAGCATTCACAGGCTGCCTTCTCTCCTGGGCTCATGGAGAAGATTAATTAACTATCATCTTCATATTTAGCAAAACACTTTTTTCCAAATTACAACTCCCAAGAATATTTTAATAACCTAACAGGCAGACAATCCTGCTCCTGGATAAACTCTAAGCACTGCAAATGGAAGTGTGCTAGCTCTGCAGGTTATATACTGAAGGATACACTTCAAATGCTCTTTTTTTTTTGAGGAGGTTTTTTCAGTCTGCTGTTCTCTGAACTGCTTTTTGCAACTTTGTTTACACACTGTCAAAGTGCATGAGGGACTAAATTCATCAACAGGCAGAAAGTTGCATCAAGGTTCAATGTATCATTTTGATACCAAGCAAGTGCTTGAGGAAAATGAAGTTTTAGGTGATCCTGCTCTGGAAGGGGGTGTTGGACTCAACGATCTCCAGAGGTTCCTTCCAACCTCAACCATTCTATGGTTCTAAGTATGCTATCTGTGCACAGGGGGTGGAGGGGAGCTCCAATTCAGTATGGCTTCTCTTATTTTTTTTTTAGGGGTAGACCCACTGGAAAGCAGCCCCATGGAGAGGGACCTTGGCATCCTGCTGGACAGTGAGTTATCCATGGAACAGCAATGTGCTCTGGTGGCCAGGAAGGTAAATGGTCTCCTGGGGTGCGTGAAGAAGAGTGTGGCCAGCAGGTCTGGGGAGGTTCTGCTACCTCTCTGCTCTGCACTGGTGAGACCACAGCTGGAGTGTTGTGCTCAGTTCTGGGCTCCCCAGTTCAAGAGGGACAGGGAAATACTGGAGCGAGTCCAACAGAGGCTACAAAGATGATGAAGGGGCTGGAACATCTCTGGTGAGGAAAGGCTGAGAGCCCTGGGGCTGTTTCTCCTGGAGAAGAGCAGCCTGAGAGGGGAGCTAATGAATGGTTACAAATCTCTGCAGGGTGGGGAGCAAGGAGAAGGGGCCAGGCTCTTGTCAGTGGTGCCCTGGGATAGGATGAGAGGTGATGGTTGCAAGGGGAAACACGGGAAGCTCCACCTCAACATGAGGGTGACAGAGCCTGGCCCAGGCTGCCCAGAGAGGTTGTGGAGTCTCCTGCTCTGGAGACTTTCCAGCCCCCCCTGGCTCTGTTCCTATGTGGCCTGCCCTGGCTGGTCCTGTGTTGGTAGGGGGGTTGGACTCAATGATCTCCAGAGGTCCCTTCCAACCTCTACCTTCTCTAAGTCTATGATATGGCTCTCTAGAAATGCTGTAAAAAAGCTCCTTCATCTGCCAATGACAAAATAAAAAACAATTAAAAAATCAAATACAAGCACATCAAGACTGGAGGCTTTACCTCGTTTCTGCAAAGCTGGGTGCACAGAGGTACTCTCAGTCAAGAGGCAAATGAGCCTCAGACTGCACCCATTCCCCATGTCTCTCCCACCCCCAAGTCCTGTAGACTTCACAGCCCTCACCCGAAATTTCATTAGAATATCAATTCTCAGGCTGAGACACATGAGAAAAATTGTTGTTTTTTCTTTGCAGGGGAGAAGGGATGAAGAAAACTCAAGTCCTCACTTGCTGCACCAGGAAAGCGCAAACTGCCTCCCTAAACCAGCCTCTTCCCTTCCCACCCCTGCAAGCCCAGAGCTGGGCAGCCACACGCCTCTGTGGGTGCTGCCCCTCCTCCAGTGAGAGCTCAGGTATTAGAAACATCTGGGACAAATCCCATCATCCCCAAACTCCATACTGTCCATCGAGCTGAACGGGAAAAATCAGCCACCCATCTTCCCAGGCAAACAATGAGCAACTAATGGAAGGCAAAACTGCAACACAAACTGGGGGGACAAAACCCAAAAACCAAACCACTACCACAACTGAAGAAAAAAAATAACCTTTGCCAGTTGCAGGGAATGATGAGAAGGAAAAAGGCTCTGGTGAGAATAATGGTGGGAGGCTGCTGAGATCACCCACAGGGCTGCAGCAAAATGTTATCAGGAATGAGTCTTGTCTTCACCACGCAACCCAGCTGTTTGCATTCAGCTGTTTGCAGTTAACACACTTACCAGGGATGAGCTATTTCTTGCTTGACCTGTACGGTGAAGGAACATGGCAGAGAACTGATGCTGCCACTCTCCTGACAGGTAAGAACTGCCTAAATGGCACGTTAGCTTCCACCACCTCGGGACACTGACGTTCCCACAGCAGGCAAGCTGCACATCTGGTGCAGTTCTAACAGCTGGCAGGTTAAAAAAAGAAACTAAAAACAAGACAACCCTATTTCCTCACTAACATCTGCGTCCGAATGCAAAACCAAATGAATACACAATTTCACTATTTGCTTTAATGATGCCAGCCTAGAATAAGCCTTTATTATATGCAGTGGTTTGCCTGTGCAGCCTGAAGTGCAAAGGTAACTCAGCCATAGCTCGCCACCCCCAGGGACACCCACTTAAAGTGAAGACACAATCAAAGCCTTTTCACTGCACAAGGCTTCTTTTTTATTAAGAGCTTGCTTAAATATGTAAGTAATTTCATAGACAGAAAATCTGAGTAATTTTCAAAAGGTCATCTTTTCCAAACTGGTTGCTTTCCACTTTTGCTCTCATTATGCTGTAGCTGGTATTTTCTTTAAGTCACCATTAAGGAACTGAACTTAAGGTCACTAGTAAAAACAGACATTAACTCTTTTCCTCTAGTAACAGATTACACAAAGCAAAAAAAAAAAAAAAAACACAAAGAAAAAAAACAACCAAACAAAACCAAACCAACCAAACAAAAAACCCAACTGCACAAAAAACATTCTTACCTTGTTTGGGTACTTGTGCAACACCCACAGCTATACATATTGCAATAAAAAGGAAAGTCTTCCTAAAAGGGGAAAAAAAAAGAAAAGAACGTGTGAGAAAACAGCTACAATTTCAGAACTCCAAGGAATTAGAATCTTGATTCAACATCCAAAGTCAATGGCAGGATACCATTGACTTCGGCAAGTCCTGGATCAAAGCCATCACGTTGTACAGCTTTCCACTAATGCTGAGAAGGCAAAATGCCTTCTTACACAAAGATCAAGGATTATGTATGCCCTCGTATACAGTTTACACTGGCTTTTATTAATAAACTAATGGCATCTGGTTTGTATTTTCTTGCAGCAGCCTTCAAATACGAATGCTCCTATGTAGTAAATTTCTTCCTGGCAAGAAAAAACAAAGTTACTATACGGAAACTACAGAATAAGTGACAAATTAATGCCTACTTTTAACATGCTGCCAGTCTTGTGACTAAATCACATCATTTTACTAGAAATGAAAGTGCTGCATCACACTTTTGTTCCTGTGTTGTAAAAGTTTGTCATGGGACAAACATGACATGCTTTTCCCAAAGTAGAAAAAACCCATCCCATTTCTGACTGAAAACTTCACCCTCGGATAGAAAAGTGCAATACTGATGGGTATCACAGGCTCACCAACTGCCATGAACATAACATTCATATAGATGATGTGCTCAAAGTTTGATTTAAACTAAAACCATTGGACGTTTGGCAAAGAAGACATCTTTTTGCCATGGTTACAAATGGACTGTCTGCTGGGTTTTACTCAATTATAGTATTAGCCACATTAGCTTCTAATCACAGTCTGATCAGTGGCTGAATATTTAAATAAATGATAAATATATTTTCTGTTCATGTTGGACATCCAGGCACAGAAACAGGTCTGTGTAGTAAGCCATCTCTTTTTCATCCTAAAGAAATATACCTAAAATATCAGAACTATCGCTCTGACGCCAACAGCTCATGCTCAAGCCTCAGTTCAACCATTCTGCTCATTAACTTATGTAACCTCATTGATTTTTTTTATAATATCAAACACCAGATTGACTAGAAGTGATTGCTGGACCATGCCAGAGAGCACTTGAGTATCTGGAATAAACACTATTTGAAAACAACACAGTTCCAACTAAACACCTGTAACTTTGTGTTGGGTAACTGTGCCAGCTAATAAGTTCACACAGCAAAATAGCTCAGGAAGAAAACCCTACCACTTTATATAGGAACAGAGGTTCAAACAGCAATGGCACACAAGTTCCTCCCACTGAGCATTCACTACCAGGGTGCTTCAGCTCTGAGAGTAACAATGGCATGAACCAAGAGTTAGCAATGCTACAATGACAAGAAATCATGCTGTGATTTAAATATCTATGTGTGTATACAAACACAGAAATATATATAAACATATTATATATATAAATATATGTGTGTTTACACACATGGTGCAGTATTTAGTGAAAAAACCTTAATATTTCTATCCAGGGTTTACAATTCAAACATTCCAAAACATTCAAGTGCAAAAAAATATGGTGTTACCAATTTGCTCAGTGAAACAAAGGAAAAGAAGAAAGAAAAAAAAAAGAAAAGAGAGAGAGAGGGAAAAAGAGAAGAAAAGAAATCAAAACTAATCAATCAAGCAGAGGATGGGTTTGGTTACTTACTCTCCTTCCACTTTGGCAGATTCACTGTGGAGTTTTACCCCACTTTTCAAAGCAAGTCCTCCTTAGGGAGTTCTTGAAGACCTCCACTCCAGCCCAGGCAGCAGATAGTTCTCAACCAGCCCCACCCCACACCCAGCCCTTGATAGGCACTTGCCAACCAAATCCCACTGCCTGAGCCTCCCCCAATTCCTCTTTCGAGGAAAAATACCCATGGCAAACATTGGGAGGAGAAATGAAGTGTAAGAGACCCAACCAATTCCCATTCCTTAAAGGTGTGTTGGTTCAAATGATAATTAAAACCTGCACTACCCACCACCCCCTCCAACCCTCCAGCTGGCAAAGCTCTCTGCTGTCCTTTCCTTTTCCACCTGATCAGCAGCCTGGACTCTATTCATAAATTGCCACAGAGATTTTCAGGCAAAGCACTTTCTTTAAACAGGATTTCAAATTACTGGGGCAGGGAAGGGAAGCTTTAGGAAAATTAGACTAAACATCTTTTTCCTGCTACGATAGATCTTAAAGTGTCTCCTGCACCATTATTTGAAACATCTGTTGAAAGTTTTTAAAGGAAATAAGTGGCATGGATCTTGAACAAAATTAGGTCCCTTGGTTATATACCTACGTGTGGATTTGCATATTGTGAGAGCTTAAGCTTTGGCAATTGGAACAGCTGAGTAATTTACGAACAGTAAGGAAAGATAATGGTAATATTTTGTCATGGGTAATGCCACTGTAAAACTGCAGAGACATCTTTTTTTTTGTAGAAGTAAATGCACAGAAGGTACAGGATGTTCAAAAACACGCATCGCTGCTCCAGTTCTGATCACAGAAGAGGAGTGGGGTAGAAACTACGCCTTACAAATCCCAACGTGCTTGTTAGGGCACGTTTTCATTAACCACTGCAGTCCCAAGCTATTCTTCTCTTCAGGCTTTCTCCTGCTACAGCCATGAAGCGTCCACTGAAGCAGTTCTGCCACTCCTGCAGAAGACCCAACAGTGACTGTTGTCCCAGCAGCAGGGCAGCTCTGGGACACTCGCTTTGGGGCTTTTTCACCTCTGAAGATCAAAGTTCGAGTTCATAGTTTCTGCGTCACACAATGCATCCTATTTTGCACTAAAGAGAAGCTCAGTGACAGGAGATCACTGCGCTGGAGAGTCCATCCATTGGACTGTATCAGCCAACACTCAGGACAGCTCTTTATTTATTTGACTTTAATGGGTGCAAAATGGATTTGCCATTAAAAACAGCCTAAGACATTTTAGTTAGCTCCAAAATCAGGATGCTCAAAGAACCCCAAAGCCCAAAAGTGCAAAGATGACTCCTAATGTTACAACAGCCTCTTCCCCAATGTCAGCCAGGGACAAGCTGGGCATCAGGTATCTGCCTCTGTCACCTCCCGGTAAGTGTTGTAGGAAGGCACAAAATTCCCACATGCTCCCAGGGCTGTGAATTACACAGATGTAACTGGATATACAGAAACATTTAGTGAGAGGTAAAGACAAACGTCTGGCTTACACAGTGCTCTCCAGCTAATGTCAAGAACAGATGAATGATTAGCTAAGAGGAAAAACAGGGACCAGAGACAACCATAGGGCTGGAGGTCCTCTAATGCGTGGGAAAACTTAAGTCTTCCTTCTACCTTTTCTCACAAGGAAAACTTTTTGTAAATGAAACCATGTGCAATCTAAAGTGAAGTTTATGGCCAAAGATTTAAAAAAAAACAATAAAAAAAAATCAGTCTTTCCAGGAGAATATGTTTGGGCAAACCCTCCCTTCTTGGTCAGGATCAGTACTCTGTGTTTGCAGCTTTTAAGCTGCAGAGCAGACAGTTCTCCATCTCCATTCTCACACCAGCACTGCCACTATGTCACCAGTCTCCCTGCTGCAGAATGCTTACGTGGCTTGATCCATTGTCTGCCATAGCTGCAAGGAATAAACCAAGCAGCACGCAGAAGCCCTGGACAGCATGCCTTAGGTGACCCCATTGCTCTCAGGGAGACCAGCCCGGTTGGGACATGACAATAGAGAAGGGGAAACGCCTATGGCAGAGCAGACTCCATCTGACTCAAATGCTGGCTATTTTTCTGCCTTTGACATCACACATGAAGCTGTTCCAATACCCCTTGGCCATGTCCTGTCCTAAAGTCTAGGTTCCTCTTTAGCTTCCTCCCCTCCTGATGCCTCTTCATCCTCTCTCCTATCTTACATGGAAGCACAAGCTGAGGGCAACTATATAACTGGAGGAAGGAGCTATCAAATGTGGCTGAGCTCTTCAATCACTTAAAACAGACCTTATCTTCCTCATAATCTTTAACATTTTGTGGCTGTTTGCCTCTTCCTACAAGTGGACAGCAGCTATCCATGTTTTGTTTTGGTTTTTCCTCTCCATTCAGGATGACAGATGGATAAGGAAACTGATAAGCTTCAAAGCTTATTAAAAATTCCACCCTCTGAAGACTATTCAGCAGCATAGAGAGCTTGGGTTTGGTCAGGGCACAGCAGTCTCCTCTTCATTCCAGGCTAACTTCCTAAACCTCACATTTTTAAGGAGAAATAGTACCAGCTGGCTGCTAGAGAAGGCAGGAAAATCTGTTCCCAGTATAACTGGCACAGATGCATTCAACCCTGATGGTGGTTTAAATACCAGCACCTGCCCCTCATGCATTGCTTCACTGGATCCCCTCTGAGGACTGCTGACCAGAATGGCCCAGTTTCTGTCCATCAAGCCTGAGAAGGGCTTTGGGAAAGGTGATAGCACCTTGAGGACAGTGATGCCCTCTTGGGGTTCCTCAAAGACTCCATGCTGTTAAAACCCTTATATTTCAAGATCTGAAAAGAAAGGTACCTGCCTTTGCTGCTATAATGAGATGAGCCAGCAGATCCAGCGCTGCTCCCCAAGGTTTTAAGAGACCAACACGGCTTGAGGGGACACAATGGCCTTCAAAGCCTCTCCTGGGTGACAGCTGCATGCCCTTTGGGCATGGATGCCACTGTGCACCTAACCAGTGAGGGGGAAAGCTCCTTTGCTGCAAGCTCATAGTTTGACAGAAGGGAAAAAGGGAGAGGTAGAGGATCAAAAGATGTATTGCTCTTTCCTTTGGAGGAGCAGCACCCTAACTGGGGTCATACTGTGGACTACTGGGGTTCAGAGAAAGGAAACTCCTTGTCTGGTGGCCCAGACACTCTCTGGACACCACTTGGCTTAAGATGAGAAACTACCGTGTCCAGAAGAACAGTCAGCTCTGTTACTATTTCTAAAAGGAGACAAATTAATGAAAAATGTGATTTTAGAACTGTTTTGAGTATGCCCCCCATTTCTGACACTATTTCTCTTCTCTAGATACATCACACTAAGGTTTTTTTCTCTGTATTAAGGCAAGAATACACATCTCAAATTCCCACTCCTAATACTCTCTTCTTTTGGAGTTTGTCTCCATTTTTAGAACACTCTTCAAACATTCTACAAGGGAGAGCTTGCAAGAGACAAGGGTAACACAAGGCTGTTAATGTTTTATAATTAAATACTGCAACAAATACGGTGAGGGATTTAGGAGTCACGCAGATGTAGGAGTTTTATTTAACCTGCAGATACTCTCCTAGACAGGTAGCAGGTCTGACTTAATGGCATTTCCACAAAAAGTTGGTCTAGGTTGCAAGGGATTGACTGGTTTGAGACCTACTAGAGAAATGTGATCCTTTTGCAAAGAATTTCTGGTTTCTTGGCACAGGCAGGCAGCCAGGTTGCGCTCTCTCTAGTTGAAACAGGCACCACAGAAGCACATAAATCTATATTCTGAAGTTATCTCAAATATGGAACTCAGGCAAACCGCATCTCTGCTACTGCACTACTACACTGAATTCAATTTATGTTTCTCTATCAGCAATATCCCTTCACAGACAGCAGATAAAAGCCTCTTTTAAATTGCACTCCGCTGATTCCTGCAGAAGTCCCACACATCCAGCCATCTCCCGGGAAGGCCACCTTCAGGCAGCCACATAATTGCTCAGAAGCATTCAAGCACACCCAGATTATACACCAGGCACACTTGAGCAGCGTAATTCTCACTACAAGACAAATCCTTCTCTGTCCCACTTTAAGCTCTTGGCAAATTTAATTCAGTCCAGAGCCAGAATAAAATAAGCACCTTACAAAAGAAGACACGTACTGGTAACCACTATAGTATCATTACAACTATCAAAAGTTCATAATCATCTTGCTTAAGCTGCTTTGAGGCAAACTATAGAGAGTGGAGCTCTACCTATGCACAGCAGATGATGATGCATTAGAAATGCCTCAGCCGTTAGTTTGGCAGGTTTTGGTTGCTTTGATAGCTAGGTGCCAAAAGGAAGGACAAGCAGGCAGGTTCCTTGGAGGTACTGAGGCACATTCTGCCCCGGCTGCCTATTCCCCTTCTCTGGGAGCAGGGGGCACTGGCTGGGGGGGGGCTCACACCTTCCTCGGGCCGAGCTCCCCGGTATCAGGCTGCCCGTCGGAGCGTTGGCTTAGACGGGGAAAGGATGACACGAGGGTGCTGGACGGGACCGGGAACATCCAGGAAAGTGCGAAGGAGAGGAGAGACAAGGGTGAGCGCCGAGGGAACGGACGCACCGGCACCCCCCAGCCCGTACCGGTCCTCCGGGGGAACCCGAGACCTCGCAGGGTTACAACTGGAACTCAGGGTCGGGGGACAGCCCACCGGGGTCTCCGTCTTCTGTCCCGGGAGAGCAGCTGAGCCGCAGCCTCCACCCCCTGCCCGGCCCCACCGCCAGCCCCGCAGCGGTGCGGTGCGTCCCGTCCCGGGGAAGCGGGGCCCGCCGTCACGCCTCCCCCCGCTCCCGCTTACGTTTGTGCCGCGGGAGAGATGCATCCTCGCCTTGTCCTCTCGGCTCCCAAATGCATTTGTAGGCATTTGCCCGGGCAGCGGAGATCTGCGGGAAAGCCGGAGCCGAGCGCCGC
Source organism: Chloroceryle amazona (assembly GCA_027560015.1). NCBI lineage: Eukaryota > Metazoa > Chordata > Aves > Coraciiformes > Cerylidae > Chloroceryle > Chloroceryle amazona. The sequence continues at coordinate 215 of JANHFX010024535.1, read as the reverse complement.
GCCGCAGCAGGGTCAGCTCCTGGCCATCAACGCCCCGCCGGCCCCGAGCTCTCCGCCGAGCTGCGCCCAAAGCCCGGGGGCGGCCCCGCGTACGGCCCGCGGGGGCGGGAACGGGGGGTGCCGGGGTGCCTTCACTGGTTTCGGCTGAACTGCAAAGGAGCTTCCCAGGGGCTGAAAACGCGTTTTGGGAGCCCCGGAGCTAAAAGGGCAAACGT
>JANHFX010024533.1:23876-34641 GCA_027560015.1 Chloroceryle amazona | reverse complement strand
CCTTTTGAATTTTTTTTTCTTCAAAATTTTTTTGTGTATAAAATTTTTTTTTTTTTTTTTCCTGTCCCCCCCCCCCCCCCCCCCCCCCCCCGCCCCCCCCCCCCCCCCCCACTTAGAGAAACATACATAGAACAAAAGCAAGGAGAATCTTCTAATGACCGCAATGACAGAGCCATTCGGGTAGCAGTGAAATGGTACAACGAACACTTGAAGAAAATAGAGGATGAGGAGAAGATTCAAGTTATCTTTTTAACAAATGACAGAATTAATAAAGAGAAAGCTCTAGAGGAAGGGATAACTGCTTATACATGTAAGTAAAGTGGCATGTTTGTTGTATTTATCGCTCAGATAAACAAGTCTCAGCAGTCTCTTCTTACCCAAATCCTGTCCATCTCTCTCATAAATATTTATGTGTGTGCTTTTGTAGGTGAGGAGTATATAAAAAGCTTGGTAGATAATCCTGACCTTGTAGATCGTCTTGCTTGTGTATCTGATGAAGGGGTATGTGTATAATTTTTTATATACAATAAATCAATCACAAATGGTTTGCAGTATATTATTGGACACTGTATGTCAGGCTACTAACATCAGTTTAGAATATGAAGGCTCTGGACTTCATTACCATTTTGGCAATATAGCTTTTAGACAACTGAAAAGAAAAAAGGAAATATTGCAGTTATTTTTACCGCTGCTTACATGGCTATTGGTATCTAGTTATTTGTGAGAAGCAACTGCTTTAGATAACTGATGTGAATAATAACAGTTGGTTAAAGAAAGTGTATACATATTGGAAATAATGGAAACAAAATGAAATTACAAAAGTGTGTATTGCAAGCCATTTAGATCTGGTTTTGTGTCTTATTTGAAAGTTTATGTTAGCTTATTTATCAAAAGCTCTAATTTTTATGGTCAGTTAAGCTGACATAAGTGCAGGGTGCAGCTCAAAGATGAGCCACATCCACTTTATTTCCTGTGCTTTGTGTTTATCAGAATCAAGACATATTTTTATATAAGACTGATACAGATGAAAACTAACCACCAAAAAATGAGGAGGTTCATTTCACTGGAGTTTGTTTTAGCAGAATGGAGCAGGAAGAAAGTGGAGGGGTCAGCTGATCTTTTCAGCACTTAGCTGTACTTTATTCAGCTTTAAGTAATTGTCAGACTGCTCCAAAGTTTAGTCATAGTAATATCTTTTTCATAATGTTTCATATAGCTTATGGTATATGCTTACCCTGTGTGCTGTACTCTTTGCTATTATCCTAGTATTTTCCTCACTGTGTGTATTTAGTCACTATATCCAAATTAACATAAAAGTGCATGTCACTTATTTAGTATCTTTTAAAGTAACTGCAGGTAAACAGGAAAACAAAAAGAGGCGCTCCTAGAATTGTCATGTTTCTACATTTTTTTTATGCTTCATTACAAAAATACTGCCTAACAGTAGTTCTTCATTATTGTGCATATTCATATCTATTCATAATTTTGGAGTTTGTTCGCTTGAGGATGTGTTCCTGAGCTCGGTTTTGGAATAATCGTGAATAGTAAAGACTTAATTTCCTCTCTTTTTCTTTTTAAAGAAAGAAATAGAAAGTGGAAAAATATTTTTCCCAGAACATATTCCTCTTAGCAAACTGCAGCAAGGAATAAAATCCGGTATTTACCTCCAAGGAACTTACAGGGCAAGCAGGGATAATTACCTTGAAGCTACTGTTTGGGTTCATGGAGATGCTGAAGAAAACAAAGAGGTGAGTTTGTCATTTTGCCTTCATGGTGTGAACTTTAACTAGACTCAGTAGTGATTATATGTTATTGTGAAGGAATTAAATTTTGTTAAAATGGAGCATTATAGTAAATGTTCTTCTTCTGTGGGTTTTTTTTAATGACTTTTCTTTTGTTGTTCATTACTTTGTATGGATATAGACTACTGAAATGCTGACAGTGCTCTTTTCATAAAGAGAATAATGTGTTTGAAGTTACACTTTGTGCTTTGATAAAGTATTTGTTACAATAAAACTGAAGTTTAGTTGTGAATAGTTTTTCAATTGACTAATAATAAATTTTTAAAGAAAAAAATAGTTTTAAGTATATGGTGAAAGACAGAGAAATGAGTTTGTAGGAGGATTTTTAGAAAACTGTGATGAGCCCTCATGAAGCTCTCTTGCTTTATTTCTCCTGCCATTTTCATGCCTGGTAATGAGTGGATGGGCTGTTCCCCTCCAAGTAGATAAGCCATCTGTCTGCCTACTGGATGCTCTGTTCTTACAGTTATGTGGATACTGTTTCCAATATGAGGAAGACAAGTTATTTTTATAGAGGCAATTTGAATCCTGAAATAATATCATCAGTACTGAAGGAAGCCTAGGCAGAAGAAAAAGAAGCATCACAAACATACCTTAAAATATTCTTTAGAGTGCAGAGCCTGTTATATTTGTATACTCTTCTGTTATACTGCTTTGAATTGGGTCTTCTGTTGCTAGCATCGTGAATATTTGTGTTTTCATTTTGTTTTCTAAAAAATGCAGATAATTATACAAGGAATGAAACATTTAAACCGAGCAGTTCATGAAGATATTGTAGCTGTGGAGCTGTTGGCAAGAGATGAATGGGTGGCACCATCCTCAGTGGTATTGCACGATGATGGCCAGAATGAAGATGACATTGAAAATGAAGAGGAGAAAGAAAACATTGTATGAAATAAATATTTCTTTTATGTAACACTCTTACGTTGAGAGAGGTGAAATCTGTGATACTCTGACAAAGCAAGGTTTTAGATTTATATATCCTTTTTATACTGACTCCTAAAAACTGTTGTGAATTTAGAAATCATAAAACTTAATTGTAGTCCTACAGTTGCTTGAAATACATACTAAGTATTAAATGAATACTTTTTAATTCTTCTTATCGGAAATGTCCATATTACTTTGTTAAACTTAATAAATCCCAAAGTTACTGAGCAGTAGTCGTGTAGTAATACAAAGCTATGTGCTGTTGTGCAGACTGGGATTTGATCTCTGTGACAGTCAGCTTTTACAGGCAACACATACATTTGGAACCAGTTGTAAAATATTCTTCAGCTTCTCCAGTAGTTCCACTTAATGTACATGCAGTGCACACATCTCTACCGTGCCCAACAAACACTTGCATTGCTTTAAAAACATGATCTTCCCACTGAATTCCATGGGAATGTTTCTTAATTACTGTGTTTAGAATTACTGGAGAATTTTCAAGCAACATAAAAGGACTCCCAAATATTATTACAATAATTTGGAAAAGAAAATGGAGATAGTTGTGTAGTAAGCGGAGTCAGTGGTACAAGACAGCATTCCTTCAGAGTCTTTTTCTGTTCTTTATTTTTCTGAAACTATGTTCATTTAAAAAACAAAAACAAAAAGAGACCCCCACAGCAACATAGTCATGTCACATATTAAAAATATTAAAAGTCATGCAAAGCACAGGGAGTCATACTTCTGTTTATAATAGAATTTATGGCATTACAGTGACACATAAGTTGTTACCACCAAGGTTTGAGATAAATGCTGTAATCAAATGTTACCAAGAGTTCAGAGAGTTTTGTGGTTTTAACCCCTGCATTTCCTACCAGCTGAAGACTTCTGTTAACAAGGACATGCTGAGACCTACAGGAAAAGTAGTGGGCATTATAAAACGAAACTGGCGACCATTTTGTGGCATGCTTTCCAAATCACAGATCAAAGAGGTAAGGAAATAATCAAGATAATGTAAATGCAGAATTTTTAACTATTTTTTTCCTTTAATGAGAAATTATTTCTTCCTTTTTCTGGCTCTTTAATAGGCAAGGCGCCACTTGTTTACACCAGCTGATCGCAGAATTCCTCGCATTCGAATAGAAACAAGACAAGCAGATACATTGGAAGGGCAAAGAATAATTGTTGCTATTGATGGTTGGCCTAGGAATTCCAGGTATCCTAATGTACGTTTATATTCTTCCGAAGTTTTATCTGTCTCATTTTTATGTGTTTGTTAGGTACAGTGTTTATTATTATTTGCAATGCTGAGTAACTTCAAAAAGCGTTGCCATGAATTTTTTTTTGGAGTGCTGTTCTTTGCTGGTGCAAATTAAGGAAGTCCCTAAATGAGTTGTTTTCTAGGGCTAAAGAGTAAACCAAGTATGGGTTACCATACTTAAAAAACTTGGTCTCTCGGTTCTGCAGTAAACATCTACGGGCTAAGTGACGTCCTTTATTTAGTCTAACTAGTGACTGCCTTTTTATAGTCTGGGTTCCTAGAAATGTGAAACTTCTTGTGTGGCTTTGCTCATCCACACACTGATTACTATCCTGGCAAATAGTTTTAAAACACATTGGTCAAATGGCCAGTGGGGCAGAGTTACTGGCAATTTAAGTTCTTAAAAGTTCTTTGTAAATATACAGAAGGATACAAGAGAAATTAAGGAGACTCTCTTCAATTTGTGTTGAACATTAGGCTTTCAGGAGGCTTCCATTGGCTTGTGTAGTAATGATAGCTTGTAATAAAGGAGAGCATAGTTGTCTCGTGTTTAGAGAAAGGAAGGAAACTTGGAATATATGAAGGAGTGTTAAAGACAGCTGCAGAGCATGAGATGTGTGAGGAAGGAAGTAGTTTTAATGTATTAGGAAGTGGTTTGTGTGGCACATTACAAAAACATAGAGGTTATTAGTTTGGCTACGTATACAGCAATGTGTATCCTTTTCTGCAAAACTGAATTGCCATGTTTACAATTTATGCAATTTTAAATGTAGAGAATTAAGTGCCATTCTAGGAAGAGGGGGAATTACAAAGTTCAGACTTGCTTGAATCAATTAAATGTTTGAAATTGTATTTCTCAAAGATGAGAAAGTTGACTGAAGAAAGAGAGATTTTCTGTGTAGTTCAATATACTAATAACATATGAGAAAATGGTCTTAAATACTTATTTCTGAGCAAACAACATTGCTTGATTTGTGTGTGTGTTTATTTGCATGTATATTGTTTGTCAGGGTCATTTTGTAAAGAACTTGGGAAGTGCTGGAGATAAAGAGACTGAGACAGAAGTTCTTCTACTTGAACATGATGTTCCTCATCAGGCTTTCTCCCAGAATGTCCTTAATTTCCTACCAAAAATGCCATGGAGCATTACAGAACAGGTAAATTTTTAAATTATGGTAATAATTACTGTGCCTTCTCCTTTAGATCAAACTGTGACATTCTTGGATATCTTAGTTTGTGTATTTTAATTTCTCTGAGGTGGGCTACTTTTAATATAATTTATTACCTACTCCTAATTCTTTTAAACATGGAAACTGAAGGAGTGATCTATGTATAAATTAGCTATCTAAAAGCCAGTTGTCTGGTCTGAGATGCTGATCTGAGATCTTTTTGTAACCATAATACAAAGGTGCAGTTCCTTTCAACTTTGAAAGATGAAGTTAGTTGAGAGCAGTCATACCCTAGACAATTTGTCGAGCTGGACATAAGTCAAAATGTCACTTTAAAAAGTCTTGTTTCCTAGTCCAGCTAATTCTGAAATAATGAAAAAAATGTGGATTTATTCTGTTCCTCTTCCTGTTTTGCTGTAAATCAGAAAAAATGTCAGTACTTCATTATCTTAGTTTTTCCATCACTCACTGTAGTTTCTTCACATCTGTTTTGACCTAATAGATAAATATTACTACAGATCTTGTCCTAAACCAGAAAACATTGTGAAAATACTGGTTGCTCTGAGAAATCTTACACAAAGTGCCTTTCTCAAATGGTATTTTGTATTTTGATATGGAAGATGTTCTTGAAAACTTTTTTTTTCTTTTTTTACCAGGATATGAAATACAGGGAGGACTTAAGGCATCTCTGTATTTCTAGTGTTGATCCTCCTGGCTGTACAGACATTGATGATGCATTACATTGCAGAGAACTAGAAAATGGAAATATAGAGGTATTGGGTTTTGTTTGGTTTTAACCAAGTCCATCATTTATTTATTTACTTCTTTCTGTATTTTACAAACATGACATGAGCAAAGCTCCAGGTCTGTGGTAACATAAATTGATGGTTGTTTGCACAACTGCAAGATGGTAATAGAGAAAGGGAGTAATTTGCATTACACCAGTGTCAGAAGTGGGGATTCAACATCTGATTTCACCCTGGTTTTCTGCTCATTTGCTCTGGTAAATTAATAGAGAGTTTATTTGCCACTTTAAGTATGAATATGAATATCTACAGGTAGGATAGGAAAAGTGTAGCTGCTTCTCTAATGTTTAATTGAATATTTTATTAAAAAACAAACAAACAAACAAACAAGGCAACTTAAAAAAGCTATAGGCTTAACATGAGCTTTCTACCCCTTTATAACTTATTTAGTCAAGTTTTCTTTGATATAAAATAATTTCTAATCGTAGTAGCAGACTGTGCCAAAATGGGAGGTCTAGCGAATAGAAAATAACCAAACTGCAGTGAGTCTGGAAGACAATTAAAGAAGTTGTTTGGGCCTCCAGGCAAGAAGAACTGAATTGGTAATGATGAATATAACTTTCCACTAAATGTATACATGCCCTTATTTTGCATAATTGCTGTAACTATTACTCTTTTTTTTATCACTATGATGGGCTTTGCCTATTACTAAATACAGGAGCTGCTGAAGGGAACTGGGTTGTAAATAAAGACTTTAGAAAATTTCTTTCATGCTGAGAAATATTTCTCTTTTGTAAGATGCATAATATGATACTTGTGTTTTAGGTTGGTGTACATATTGCAGATGTCAGTCATTTTATTCGCCCAGGGAATGCTTTGGATGCGGAGTCATCAAGAAGAGGAACAACAGTATATCTGTGTGAAAAAGTAATTGCTTCTGTATAAAACACTTTTTGTACAATTAAATGGTTGGATTTTTCATTGCTTTCCTCTTTCACTTTTTGGAAGTAGAGATGTTACTTCTAAACTAAGTGGGGGAGGGAGGGGAGAAGTAGATTTCCTTTGGGCTTCCCTTAATTTGCTCCAGGCTATCAAAAGGAAGGTGCTTTCTGTTATTCAGCCTTCACAGATTCTTTTTAAACCTATTATCTGTAGAATATCCCTTTCAGCTAATTTTTGAACCATTAATAACATGTAGCTGTGAAACTGGACTATTGTTTTAATATTAATCTGAAATCGTCAAAGTGGCCTGTTTTTCCCTTTTCCAATGTTTGTTTGTTGTGTTTGGTTTTTTTTTCTTGTGATAGTGAAATCTCTGTTTCGTATGATTACTGTTCATTACAACTGTACACTTAGTCCTGTTTAACTTCTCACAGATCAGAATTTCTTTTCAGAAATATCTTGGTGAAAACAGTAATTAGAATGGATTTTGAAATTAATTTCCTCTAGAGTAGCTTAATTTTCTTTCAGAAATCTGAGCTTTCTTAGCAAAAAAAAAAATAAAAAAATTCCAAGCTTTTAATATACTTAAAAAACCCAGGACATTAAAATACATATAACTAGTCAGCATTTTTATTCTTTTCTTTGCAGAGGATTGATATGGTTCCAGAGTTACTTAGTTCCAATTTATGCTCCCTGAGATCTAATGTGGACAGGTATAAGTATATGGCCCATACTTTGATCCTAACAAGAACCTCCAGATGGATGTATGTGAATTTTAACAGGTTTTTCCCTCCTTCTCCTCTCACAGGCTTGCATTTTCATGTATATGGGAGATGAACCATAAGGCTGAAATTGTAAAAACCAGATTTACGAAGAGTATTATTAATTCCAAGGTTAGTCACATAAATATTATTATACTTCTGGAAAAAAGCTGGAAACCTTTTTGTAAAAACAGCTTTCAACAGAGTTGATGCTAAAGTTTTCTTCTTTCTGTTTTAGGGGTTTATGTTTCCCTAAAAGTAGAGACTTGAATCCTAAAAATAAAATGTTTGATTCTGCCCCATTCTTTTAAACCTTTAAAAAAGCCTGGTATTTCTTAATATATTGTATGTATCTGTCCTGTTTTGTCCATTATTCTTTGAGAATAACATGTATTTAGGTGTTGAATGTAAAATTTGTATTATTGTGAACTGCAGTTTCTGCAAGACAAAACTACGTTTTTCTTTCCAGAATTCAATTATGTATCATGATTTTTCTTTTTTTTAACCTCTTCAAGGCTTCTCTTACATATGCCGAAGCACAGATGAGAATTGATTCAGCAACTATGAATGATGATATTACTATCAGCCTGCGTGGACTAAACAAATTAGCAAAAATTCTGAAGAAGAAAAGAATAGATAATGGGTAAGCTATGCAGTGTTCCTGTTACCTTTTTACCCTGTTTGGTTTTTTCTGGTGGTGGTGGTGGTTGTTGTTGTTGTTGTTTGTGGTTTGTTGTGGGTTTTTTTTGTTTGGTTGTTTTTTTGTTTGGTTGTTTTTTGGTGTAGGGTTTTTTGTTGTTTTTTGTTTGGTTGGGTGGGTTGGTTGGTTGGTGATTTTTGTTTCTTTTTTGTTGTTTTCTGGGTGGTTTTTTTTGCTGTCAAACTGTATAATGGTCTTCTGTATCCATTTTTCCAGGAAAAATCTTTTGAAAGAGAACTATTTTGTCACTTCTGCCTATCTTCATTTCCCCAAAAATACAAACTTGGGATTCTAACTTTTGCTTCACAAGATCAATTAATATGGATCTCTTGTAGCCATTGTTAAAATACAACCAGAGGAGTAGCATTTGAAATGTTAGGAGCTACCATTGATGTGTGTCAGCATCATAATTTCTGCTAATTTTGAACATTAATTCCACAAGTCTATTTTACATTTCTGCTATTTAAAAAAAAAAAATCTGCTGACTTTAAATTACAGTTCCATGATAAACCCAGCTGTTGTGTGCAGGCTTGCAACTCAGCTGCTACATCCACTTTATTGTAATTCATTAATACCATTTACTGTCTTTCAGAGCCTTGACACTTTCCTCACCAGAAGTTCGTTTCCACATGGACAGTGAAACTCATGATCCTATTGATCTGCAGACTAAGGAGCTCAAGTATGCATTTTATTTTCCTCAGTTAGTTACTTTGGGGCAAGGGTGGAATTAAAAATATGTTTAAGTAGCAACATTTAGTAAATAGTGTAAAAACTTGCTATTATAGTGCAGGACAGTCAATAAAATTATAAAATGGTTTGGGTTGGAAGAGATCATCTACTTCTAACCCCCTGCCATGGGCAGGGACATCTTCAACTAGATCAGGTTGCTCAGTGTCCCATCCAGCCTGGCCTAAACACTTCAAATGATGGGGAATCCATAACTTTTCTGGGCAAGGTGATCCATCAAAAAGGGAATTCCTCTGTATTTTACTGCACTTGCATGAAGCAAGTTTTCAACTGTATGCTTCATATGGGAACTTAGGTCTTTACTACTTGATTTGATGGAGCACTAAGGTCCGAACACTCTACATCCCACTGCCTTCTCGGTGCTCTTACCAAACGAAAGTAGAGCTTAGGTGTTGTGTTACTGAAACCTTAAGAACAAGCGAGCAGATTCAGACTGTCTTACTGAGGAGTTCTAGAAATGGAGCTACTGATTCAGTTGCTGAAGATACGTTCTTCTTTTTATACTGCTACCTACTTTCTGTGCTAATATCTACAGTTAGTTATGTATACTGTTACTACTTTATGGTGTGCAACATGGTGCTTTCAAACTTCTTATGCATGGTAGTTGAACCGTACTCCTAGGAAGAAATCAAGAGGCTTATCTGTTGGTGGTCTCGGGCATTTTAAAGAGCATTTTTCTTAATTCATTATTTTAGAGTATTTTAATTTGTTTATCTGTCTTCTTATACAGTCTTTTAAACTTAAAATGTTATCTTCTTAGTCTTAAAAGTGTTTGTCTAATTAGGCAATGATTTTGAACATTTGTACAATAATATATACTATGTTAGAATGGTGGAGGGTTTCTTCATTAGGCTGTCAAAGTAAATATAAATTTAATGCCTTTCTAACAGTATAAAATATTTTATGTCAACAGAGAAACAAATTCCATGGTTGAAGAGTTCATGTTGCTTGCCAATGTCTCTGTAGCACAAAAAATTTATGATGAGTTCCCAGAGTTTGCCTTGCTCCGGAAACACCCTGCTCCACCCCCATCAAATTATGACATCCTTGTGAAGGCTGCAAAGTCAAAGGCAAGTTTTTGCCATGCTAATTAAGTGAATTAATTACAGAAAACTGTGTTTTCTTCCTGGATGGTCGCTTACCCAAGAATAGGAGTTGGAAAGCAGTATTTTGAAAGTGTATCAGCTACACTTGGAAACTGCTGGTTCTCATAGCAAGGTAACTGTACTTCTAGATGAAAGCAAGAGTCTTGTGCTTTTTAAACCCTTTCTTAGGTAAAGAAAGCAAATCACTCAAAGTCTTTTGTATTGTAACTATTGTGTGCTCTGAATGTTTCTCCTCTTCAAGCCACATGTGATTTTTTTTTTTAACCCGTTTTTGGCTTTGGATTATATACATTATTGATGTACTTAAAACTGGTCAGTCGCATCAACTAACATATTTCTCTTCAAGTCAGGAAGTAAGAAAATGTGTTCATATGTGTTTATAGTTTCCATCCTCTCTTTAGATCAGCTAGAGGTTAGTTTAGCTTGAAAGAAGTCTAAACTGAAAAATTACATTTACAGTTTCAGGATCTTGTATTTGAGCTAAATTTTTAACTCTCGAGACATTGTGATGTGCATTCATATTTCTTTTCCCTTAAACTCTTCTTTGCCCCTTACCTCTCCACCCCACCCTCCCCTCCCTCCGCCCCCTGCTCTGTCTGACTCCCCT
>JANHFX010024533.1:5373-23640 GCA_027560015.1 Chloroceryle amazona | reverse complement strand
CAGCCCACAGCTTGGAAGAAACAAGCTTCAAAACAAAACTTTAGACCACTGAGCTGTCAAGTGAACAAAACCAACCCCCCCTTTTTTTTTCCCAAAGGGCAAGAGAGAAACTCTGAAATTACAGTATTGTATGAGTAATAGTCAAGCCCAAATCCAGCCCACTTAGTTTTCCACAGCTATAATACTGGAATAGTGATAATTTAATGTATACTCTGAAAACTTCATTTTTAAAGTACCATTTTATTTGGAAAGCTAAATTCTTGTGCATAGACAAACATGATTTTAATAAACCAAAATGGAATTTTGTAACTCTGATGCAATTATCACAACTAGGTATTAATATGCTATATTTTTGTGACACTTTAAAAATAAATGTGCAATTATTTTATCATAATACAGGCATAATTTGATCTCTAGATCATAATTCGTTGTCAGTGATGTCCATGAAGGAAAGAATATTCAACTGATCTTGTGATGAAACTTTATTTGTGTGACTAGAATTAAAATTCATTATGTATTTTTATGCCGTTAGGTTATCAGGTGAGATATTTGTGCCAGTTGCTAATATTAGCATGGATGTAGCTGTTAAATTTCTGCTTATATTAATGCTTGCTAGTAGTATCCGACCATTTTCTTTTATTTTTTCTTCCAGAATTTGGAAATCAAGACAGATTCAGCAAAGGCTTTAGCTGAATCATTAGACAAAGCTGAATCTCCAACATTCCCCTACCTAAACACACTGCTGCGAATTTTGACCACTCGCTGCATGATGCAAGCTGTCTATTTCTGCTCTGGAATGGACAATGATTTTCATCACTATGGTTTAGCTTCACCTATCTATACCCACTTCACCTCACCTATTAGAAGGTATTTCTGTTTTATGAAAGCTTCAGAGAACAAAAAAGTGATTTGTTTGTGAAGAAATTAATTTTAAATTGTGGTGTTATCCATTTAAAACAAAATACAGATTTTTGTTCAGCTTTAGATTTCAATTGAAAGAGCAGTGGCTTTAAATGTAAGTTCCCAGGGTCACTGCTGATGACTCACTCCTCTAAGTTCCAATAATTAATTATTTATTATTTTGAAAGACCCATAAGATAAATACATCCCTAATGTATATCTCTGGGAGAGAAATGCACTTTGGGATCAGTTAGCATCTCTGTACTGGAGACTGAGGCAGAGTTTGGTCAGTTCTTTTTCAGATGGAAACTGTGATTAAATTGTGAGGAGACTGTGTTTTACATATAAAAACATTGGTAATTTAAAACTTGCTGTTGCATAATTGCATTTTTTTTTAACCAAGAATTATCTGAGTTTTGAGGAAAATAATTGTTGTCATATTTTCCTCCTTAGAAACATTTCATGTTACAGGTGGATTGAAATTTCTATGCATTTGTATGCATAATTTGTAGAGCTTCTGGGAGTTCTAACAGTAAATTTTACTTGCTAACAGATGTATTAGGAAGTTTCTAACTGAAGTTCTAAAATGTTATTTACCTAGAAGCTCAAGTGTGATTATGCTTTGCAGATCAATGGCATTGAAATACCATTCTACACTAAATTTGTATAGTTCATTAGAAATGGCAGAAGGAAGTGGCTTAAGCTGCCATGGTGAAACATCATTCTTTAGCCCAAAAGTAAAACTTGGCTTCTTCTTTGTAAACATTTAACAATACAGGCTCTATTAGTAGAATATAGTAAAGAATATATCTTGGGAAATGGTATAGTTCCTTCTGGCCCTGCAGATTATGTCTTTAGTCAGAGAGTGATATTGAACTAATACAGGGAGCTTAAGCAGACCATCATATTACAAAAACTTTATCTATGAGATTCATAAACCCAAAATTATGTTCATGAACTTTTTTAAAGTATGTTTTGTTATGTCATTGATCATTTAATCTCATCTTTACAGGTATGCTGACATTATAGTACATCGACTTTTAGCAGTGGCCATAGGAGCAGACAGTACTTACCCAGAACTTACTGATAAACATAAATTAGCGGAACTGTGTAAAAATCTCAATTACAGACATAAAATGGCTCAATATGCACAGAGAGCATCTGTTGCATTCCATACGCAGGTAAGTAGTTCTGAGATGTGAGGATTAACTATGGACAATTCATGCTGCTTTTGAAAGCAGGTAGGGGACATTGAGTTGTGCTTTGGTAGAGCAAAACCAAGCAAATCTGCAGGAATGGTTAAGAATGAGGGCTGCTGCTTTCAGGAAAAGCTTCAACACTGCATTGCTGGTTCTGGAAAGATTAAGAGTAATGGCATCTTGAGGATTCTTCATAAAATAGAGTCATAGAATGCCCTGGATTGGAAGGGACCTCCTAAAGTCAGATAGCCCAACCCTCCTACAGTGAGCAGGGACATCCTTACCTAGATCAGGTTGCTCAGAGCCTCATCAAGCCCAACCTTAAATGCCTCCAGGGATAGGGCCTCCACCACCTCCCTGGTCAGCCCTTGCCAGTGTTCTACCACCTCCATATTAAAGAACTTCTTCCTAATTTCCAGTCTAAATCTATCTCTAGTTTAAAACCATTGCCTCTTGTCCTGTTTGTTGTTAAATGCCCTTGTAAACAGGTCCTCTCCAGATTTCTTGTAGGGTTCCTACAGGTACTGGAAGGTGGCTATAAGGTCTCCCTTGAGCCTTCTCTTCTCCAGGCTGAACAGACCCAACTCCCTCAGCCTGTCCTCATAGGAGAGGTGTTCCAGCCCTCTGATCATTTTTGAAGCCCTCCTCTGGACCTGCTCCATCAGGTCCATGTCCTTCCTGTGTTGAGGGCTCCAGAGCTGGACACAGTACTCTAGGTGGGGTCTCACCAGAGTAGAGTGGCAGAATCATCTCCCTCATCCTGGTGACCACACTTCTTTTGATGCAACCAAGAATGCGATTGGCCTTCTGGGCTGCAAGTGTGCATTGTTAGCTCATGTCCAGCTTCTTGTCTACCAGAACCCACAAGTCAGTTTCTGCAGGGCTGCTCTCTATCACCTCCTCCCCCAGCCTGTATTGATAGTGGGGATTGTTTCCACCCAGGTGCAGGACCCTGCACTTGGTCTTGTTGAATCTCATGAGGTTCACCGGGGCCCACTTCTCCAGCTTGTCCAGGTCCCTCTGGATTACATCTAGTCTCTTTGGTGTATCGATCACACCATTCAGATCGTTGTTGATTCTTCTTATGTATATGAAGAATGTTTGGTACCACAGTAATGGTATAAACAGTGTATGGGATTGATTTTGTTTGTTTTAATCTGCTTTTAACATATGTTCTGTAATTATCACTGAGTACAGTAATCCAAACCAGAATGTTCTAGTAGTTTTCTTTATTCATGCATTTTACTTTTCTTACAGCTCTTCTTCAAAAGCAAAGGAGTAGTGAACGAAGATGCATATATATTATTTGTAAGAAAAAATGCAGTTGTGGTTCTGATTCCCAAATATGGGTTAGAAGGAACAGTCTTCTTTGAAGAAAAAGATAAACCAACGCCAAGGCTGGATTACAACCATGAGGTATGCTTTATAAGGTTTCTTCTTAACTCTCTTTGGTTTTTGATTTAGCGAGCAGAATGACTGAAGTCTGCTCTTTTTTAATTTAGAAGGGTAAGAGAGAGAAGTTGTAAAGGCATGTTTATTAATCTGTAGTAGTAGTGCCACTGTGGTCTTCATATGTCTAAATGAGTTCAGACAGTAATTGGTTTCTGTAATAGACACAACTAATATCTAATTATCAGAGTAAATACCACCACAATGTACATATCAGGTATCGCGACATGCTGAACATGCAGGACAGTAATTTGTGGTAATTTTTATTGACGCATAACATAAATTATTTCCTTCAAAATTGCTTATTTGTATAAAACTCACAGCTTACAGTGTCTTATTTATACAAAATTTGAACTTTCAGGTACCGTCACTTACTGTGGAAGACACAACATTACATTTATTTGATCAAGTTAAAGTGAACATTATGTTAGATGCTTCCAACATCCAACATCAGAAAATTCGGATGGTTTTGGTAGAACCCAAGGTAAGGCCCAAGGTTTGTGATACACAGAATCCTGTTACCCTTCAGTGTAAGGCCCAAGGCTTGTGATACACAGAATCATATTGCCCTTCATTAATCTTAAAAAAATAACCATATGGTAAATTTGAAACTTAACCCAGAAGAAAAAGAAAAAAAACATAGCAGCAGAGTGTAGTGATTCCTTCATACATACTCAATAAAACACAGTTCTACTTTTACTGGCTGTTGAAAAGAATAAAGGGCTCTAAGTTAAATTTCCCTTCTGGGATATTTCCACTGATGGGAATGATGATGATTTGCTGAAGTAGTATCTTTTGAGTTAATTGTTTGGTAGTCAAATCTCCCTTTTGAAAATCTTCCAAAACTCAATAGGATCTTCTTTTTGCTCCAGTAGATCACAGTGTAACTGTGATAGGTGGCTCAGAACGAAACTGTAATCACTGGCTGTAAAAGGCAGTCCTCTCTTAAAAATTCCCCAATACAAGAATTATCTCTTGATAACATAAGAACTGTAACAGGCTAATAACTGTGTCTCTGGTCTTAAGACTTTTTAATTCTAGCTTCTTAGTGCATGAGGAACACTGGGGGTTTCACCTGGTCTTGCACCTCATGCCTGCTGAGTATTTTACATGCTGTTTCAAGATTGTGTACTTTCATCAGTTTACATGGGCCATTTTCATGTAAACAGGTAGTTGCAGTAATTTTCATGTAAACAGGTAGTTGCAGTAATTGAGTATCTGTAATCATGGAGCAAAATGAAAATCCAAAATAAGCAAGAAGTCCTTGTTATTTATTGCTATTTACCATTCCTATGCCACTCAATTCTATATACTTCTGTTATCTACTTTTTTAGCTTCTGCTTTTCTGCAAATTATTTCCTATCTTTGATATTCCTCCTCATCTTCATGTTTTTGTAGTTCCATTACATGTTTGTTTTGAGCTGGGAGGAACAGAAGCACATGCATGAATCTTAACTGTGCACACACCATAGATCCTCACAGGATTACATACATACAGAGACACAGGATTTCCCGTGTGCTATGGTGCTCTGAGGGAACACTTTGCATCATCCTTTGTTTCTTCTAATACCTAGACCAGTTTTAAGCAACGAAGTTCCTAGCTGACTCTTAACGCTTGCTTTTAGAATTCTTTTGGACAGCGTCTACTCTTGGCAGTGTTAGTATTCCTCTTACCCAGTTTGTTCTAAACCCTCTTTTTTTTTTTTTTCTGATGATGGTTATTAATAGTTTTCTTGATGTTGGTCTTAATTTTCTTGAATGCTTCAAATACACACAGATTGCCTTTTGTTCATGACTGCTTTAGGCTTTTACTATCATGAAGCTGTCAGTGGAGGGAGGAGCAGGCAAGACTTCCCTGCCTTGCACTTATAGAGAATTTTTATTATTGTTCCTCAGTTTTTTGGGCTTGCCTGTTTATTTTAACTTAATTTTGCACTTATTTCTTCATTTGTACAAGAATTTCTCATCTTAAAGAACGTCTGTTGACTTGTAATATGAATCACTGACTTGTAACTGTTCTCTTGAAATTCTGCTGCTAAGTGACATATCCTTACTCCAGTTCGTAAATTCCATCTCACCCCTGAAAGCACTTTACCTTTTTGCAACCCCCTTTAATAAAATCTTCACTAAATTCCTTATTGCTCATGTGTAATGCATTAGGGTTTTTTTTCCTTCTACCATGGTGATGCCTTTTGAGTAATTGCATTGCAAATCAGTATTACAGGGATGGTTCTGTGGGTAACCCCTTAAGCAGGTTCTAGAAGTAAGAGTTGCTTCTCCCTAATGGATTTGCTGAACAGTTGATCCAAGTAACAGTCATTTATGGCACCTAGAAGCCTAGTCTGTCTTGAGCCTTCTTGTGACACTTACTCATTGTAGGTAATATATTGTTACTGTGTTAGTTGTTCTCACAGCCTTTCTGATGCTCTTTAGCATGTCATAATCACTGCTATGCTAATAGATGCTGGCAGCGTAGCCTTCAGCTTCTGGCAGTGAGTTTAGTTCCAGCATAGGTGCCTGCTTTACGTGGATACTCCTCTGCTGGTATATGCTGTTGTTGGATTCACGTAATTTCTAACCTGGTATTACAGTCCTAGTGATCAGCTTCCTTGCATCAAGCTTCTGCAGTGCCTGTTACCTTCTCTAATAAGACATTATGGTTTGCCCAGAGACTCAAGTGTAGAGGACCATACACGTACCTGGTCTTGGTCCAGTTTTTCTATGAACCCTACTTGAATGAGGTGTATTTCATCATAGCCTTCTTTGCTCTTCTCTGCATGGAATGCCACTCATTCCCATAGGCCCAACGAAAGTATAGCATGCTTCCTGATGATTTCTGTCCTTGAGGACAAGCAATTTTCTGTGAGCATACAGGCTTTTCCCCATTCTTGTTCTTGCTTTAGAAAAAGCCCATTTCCCATTTATTTCCAAAGTTTTTCCAGTTTCTAACAAAGCTAAATGCCTTTCTGCTGTGCAGTATCCTAAGCCTGACAGAGCCTCTGCTTGACAGGAGCAACACTTCAGGAAACACAGCAGTGGTGCTTGTCTTAATAGCAAAATGAAAATTGTTAGGTTTGGATGCCTTTTCACTTCTCTGATTCATACCCTGCTACCTTCTCTGCATTTGCTAAGACTCAGCAAACAGCTGAGGAGGTGACACATACCACCTGGTGTGAAAGAACTGCTGGCAGTTCAGTCATGAGGGTTGTTGCTGCTTCTATATCCCTTTGCTTTTCCCAGGGTTCACTTAACAATCACAGCTGAAGACTCAACTTATCTGAGAGTACACCCTCTTTTAGGTGACTGTGAACAGAATTTTCTGACGTTGATACAGTGTTTGTAAAATCTGTACAAGTAAAGTACAAGTTCAATTGAATTAAAAATGTTCTGACTTCTAAATTCTTTTTTTACTGTAGATACTGGGAAGTGATGCACCTGCAAATCAATCTACAGAAACAAGCAGCAACAGTGAACCAGAGAAAAAGAAAAAGAAGATACAACCATAGCTGGATATAAAAGTTAATAGGAAGTTACACATTGATTATTTGTATTTACATATTTTCTCCCTATGGGCAAAATGTTCTAAAGGAATTGTTTACTTTTAAATACGCATTTTAATCATTTGTAAAACTGGTATTTTTAAAAACTTTTTACGAATATAGGTATGCAGGAGAAAAACAGTTTTAAAACCAAGCCTGTCTCCCTTTATTTCTTGTGGGTGAAAATTACAAATACTTTTGCCATGTGGAGGAGCAGGTTTGGGATTTTTTGTTTTGTTTTCAACAGCCTTAAGGCCATTCAAGAATCTGACAGAAGTCAGTGTCTTACAGTTTGTCTTAGCACCACAGAACCAAAAGAAGCAATTGTATTAGTCACTGGTCCTAAGTGTCTCAGGATTTAGTTGTGAAAGATAAATTCCGCTTCCTTCTGGCAAAGTTCTCTCTCATACGAAATTAGCTGCTTGTACATATGCACAGGATGGGCAGAGGGAGAGAAACCTTGCCATAAAATTGCATTAGTCTTTTTCCTAGACCCTAAGGCACTTTAAAGTCATTGCCTAGCCTCTAACCTCCCTTAAAAAAAGGATAGAAAGCATCACTGATAGTTGTGTTACACAACAATCCCCAAGTAATGACAAGTTTTGCAGTGATCATTCCAGTACTACCAAGATGCAGGCAACTTGGAATACTAAAATAAAAACCAAGATTCTGAGCTTTGAACTGCATGTCACAGTCAAGCTACAGCACCTGGTTCTGCATGTTGTATGTGCTGTGAGAACTCAAGTCATTTTAAATGTGCTGCTAGACTCAGGGCTGAACTCCCACGGCTGGGACTTGAGGGTGGTTGCTATTGAATTCTGCAAGTTCATGTCAGTAAAACTGTCCTCTGAAAGGCCTGGGAGGGCAGGGGTTGTCATAGAACACTTCTGCTGATGCCAAATCCTAGCTCTCAAAGCTAAGACATCAATGCCACCATACTAGAGCTGTTCCTCAGAGGTCTTTGAAGAGTACAGATCACAAATTTCTATACTAATCACTCCTGAGAGCTTTCCTTGGGTAGTCAGTGGGCCACAGCTCATTGATACAGGGTTTTTAACTTGGCCATATTTACTCAGGTCTCTGGGTGCTGTCAGTTTAAAGGACTAGATTGGATTTATAAAGTGTGTATTTATAAAGGTATCAGAAGGAAACAACGTGTTTAATGTACTGCAGTAAAAAAAAACACTCCAGGAATGAGATGCTTTAATACTCTTACTAAAAGGTTTTGGAAACTT
This sequence comes from Chloroceryle amazona, assembly GCA_027560015.1. Lineage (NCBI taxonomy): Eukaryota > Metazoa > Chordata > Aves > Coraciiformes > Cerylidae > Chloroceryle > Chloroceryle amazona. The sequence goes on along the minus strand of JANHFX010024533.1, from coordinate 15,318 downwards.
CAAAATTTAGTTTCAAGGAACTGTGCTTTTAATTCAGTACCATAGATTATAGTCCCTGAACCCCTTTTTTAATCTGGCATGAGAGCAAAGCTTGCCAAGCTCCTTGTCTGATCTTCATCCTGTGTTCCTCAGCACTCTCCAACCCCCCCATACATGCGTTACAGGCAGCAGTCAAAAGATACTGCAAATTGTAGGAAAAAAACCCAACAATCTAGCTCTTGAAAGAAGTATCTTTATTCTGTTTCCTACTCAGTTTACAGTTATACGTGTTAAACTCATTAGAACTATTGAAATTAATTTAATGTAAACAATGACAGTTTTGTGCAACATCTGCCAACCCATGCATGAAGTACAGCAAGAGAAACAGAATGGTCAAATGCTTTCCACGGTAATTTGCACAGTAGGCTTCTTCCACAAAACAGTTACACAAACTTAATAAAAAATAGGCACATTTTCATAAAATAAATAATTGCCATCTAACTGAAAACTATAAAACAAGACAGAAGAGAGACCAAGTTTATTTAGGGGGATCCTTAATGACATTTCACATTCACCCATTTCTGCTGTTACTTTTACCTTGAATAAACTACACAGGGTATAACTCAGTTCAGTGATTTATTTTTTTATTTGTGAATAATTAAAAACTCTCTGATCATTGAACATGTAATTATAAATAATAATAAAAATCAAAATATAAAACAAAGCCTTAATTATACATATCATGCTGAACAGTTCAGAAACATCAGAATTTGGACCACCCAGTTTCTCATCTCCCCCTCTAGCATTTCTATTGTTTTTGGTAATCCCACTTGCAAAAATAATGCTTTGTGCAATCCAGAAATTCACCCTCTCCATTGATTACTGTTGGAGAGAATTATCATGAAAAACAGAAAACACAAGATCATAAATAACATTAAAACCTCAGACAAGTTGTGTCTTGCTGTTGAGCTACAAACCTTACAAGTAAAGCCAAGAACATTTTGAAGGCCCTAGTCAATAAATTAAATTTTCCAGACGTTGCAGTTCATTCTTAACAGAAATTCCTCCCCTAAAACTTATCAATTCAGTGCATTTCCAGCTTTTAGTAGGGCATGGCCTCAAGATCACCAAATGGACACCAACTGAACCCAAGTCCTGAGTTACCTATCTAAAATGTGTTACAGAAAAACTGATTAAATTGCTATGGAAGAAAAAAATTACATATGTCATGCTTGACAGTTAGAAATCTAAAGTGGTTTTCTTTAATTATTATTTTTGCAATGTGAGAACTAAAACCAAATGATGCTTTATTGATGGTGTAGAAGTTCCCCTTTTTCTTTAAATATATTTTTCAGAAAGCCTTCAGTAGTGAGCTATTAAAAAAAACATTTCAAGAACTGCTCCATTCATACACTTGCACACAGGTATCATGTCTAACCCACTGCTTTTTAATGCTCTACAATGCTGCTCATACTTCACCCTTTGAGGCTTTTAAAACCTGTTGTCAGTTGCCTTCAAATTTAGGTGTGACCGACTGTTTCAGGCTTAGTGTGCCTATAGCTACTCATCAGCCATGGTCTATCACTTTGGTACAAGCTTTTCTGCAGGTTGCAGAACAGAAGAGGAAGCAGAACTTCCATCTGGTATCCTGGGACCAGAAAGCCTTGATATGAAAAGTAAGCAAATTCCCTCACCTGGAGCATCTATGAGAATGAGCTTTTCTTTCTGATTAAATCCAACAAAGTTTACTTCAGAGCTCTGCTAACACAGAGCCCTGAAATCTCACTATTTCCCTTACCTCTCCTTCCCCTCTTATAGTCACTGGGGCTAGAAGGTGACCAAAGGGATTTCCAACCCTCCCCAGCCCACCATTCACTTTTAGAAATTCCATAAGGTTCTTTTAAACACATTCAATCAAATTTAACCAAATATTATTTGATTAGGCAAAGGAAGTTTGGGGCTGCCAGACCCTCCTCCTTCCATTACCATTGTTATCAGTGGTTTTCTTGAAGGCATCAAGAGTTTGTGTATATTAATATCTTTTTGCAATAAGTGGCATGCAAAAGTCAATTCTATTTAAAGTATTTTCTCAATATTTTGGTAGTTTCTCTAAGCAATTAATAGTATTAGGAATTAAACATAAGGAGGGTAGGAAGTTAAGTGTAGTGGCTTAATTTAATGGAAGGAAGGCTTTACCCTTCTCTTAATTATATACTGAGACTGATCAACCCTATTGCACCTTTTTCCATTCGTTCAGCAGCATCAGTTTGGACACAAGTGTTCTTAGGAGACAGTAGTGGAGTCAGGTGATCAAGATTAGTACTAATATGATCACTGACATAACTATTAAAGTAACCAACAGTACATTTTACTAAAGTACATGGTAAAGCCAACTGACAGGTAACACAGTTCTCTCAGATCAAGGAAAAAAACTGTTCAAAGAATTGCTAAAAAGCTGCTTTTGACAGCTTATTTTAATTTTTATTACTAAGAGAATTTTTTTTTTCATTAAAAAATGTAATTTCTGTAGTTCAAATTGAGTTTTCATACAGCTGTTCACAAGGAAAATTTAAATAAAAAAGACTAGCCTGATGTTAAAAATCAAAGCGTTCTTTTTTTTAACAGTTTGCAGCCTACTCTAAAACAAGCATATTCCAGGGACCCATTTCTAGAACACTAGCTTCATTCTTTCTTCCTGAAAGTCTAAGCTTCATTGTTACTTTGGATTGACACTGACAGCCACTCATTCCTCTCCTTTTTCCCCAGCCCTGCTGTCATCCCACTCGCAGCAGTTTGTCTCTGTCCACTGACTCTTTTGTGGTACCAGTGCTACTATTCTGAACCTACAGCATGAATCTGGTCAAGGGAAAAGCAATACACAACTCCTTTCCTTTTCTCTCTCCCAAAGTAAAAATTCCCTCGTGCCTTTAGGACTTGTGTCTTAAATTGCTGGTGGTTTTGCAGCTGCATTGGCTCCTATGCAAGTTACCCAAAGTTTGCTCAGTCTATCGAAATAGTCCTCTGAAAGCTGGAGTTACGTTCAAACTTTCAAAACAAGGCTCCTCACAGAACCTTCCCTAATCACAGAGGGAACACAGTCCTGAAAAAAAGCCATTATAGTTTCTTTGTACCAAGTCTAGCTGCCTTAATTTCAGAAGAGACTAGCTTGATAATACCAATGAATTTGTTAATAAGACCCGAAAAATCCCACATTTATATAAAACTTCTTTAATATATATCAGATTATTTATTACATTCAAATTTTAAAAAAAATATTAAAAAGTAGTATGTATAATCCAGGTAATTGAGGTCATACATATACAGAAACTATTAGAAAATGAAATTTAAGTTCTCTGTCAGAAAACTCCATACCATTTTTGTGAAATCCCTAAACTTGATTTTCATTTTTATGTTTCCAGGTAGAAAGCTTGCAAGTTGTATTTTGACCAAATACTGTACTATGTGGTTTTGCTTTTTGGAAACAGGATTGCTTCTCTGGAGATTTTGCTCTCAGCAACTGATTATCCTTGTGGTTTAAAACGGAACATTCCTAGGTTAATATGGAAAAAAATAATTTTAAAACAATTTTCACAAAAACTCCCCAAAAGAAACAAGATCCAAACGTAACTATCTGAAAATGTCAAGTTACAATTAGCATTACCTTAGCTTCCCCTCTCTCCCCTTCTGAAACAAAAGGGAGATGAAAGATAATGTTTTCTCTGCACCAATTTTTGAGATGTGCTGTCAGCAAGAAGCTCCTTTCACAGCACACATGCTCTGAATGAGCCAGACTGGATTCTTTCATACAGGAATGCTCAAGGTTTTTTTCTTTTCATTCTCCATGGGCTGTCTTTTGTGAGAGGTGAATGAATTCTTAATGCCTCCACACATAAAACCTAATCCAAAATGCAAAGCTGGGTTTAGTCAGGATCTAGCAGTTGGAAGATGACAGCTGCATGACTTTGGTGAGTCTCTAGGACAGGTTTGATGTTAGGTAATTGACTCTGATGAGTACATTACCACGTATAATCCATGTCCAACAGATTAGATGGGTATTTTTAGAAGTTAAAGATCACAGAATGGTAGGGGTTGAAAAGGGACCTCTGGAGATCATCTAGTCCAAACCCCCTAACTAAATCAAGTTTGCTTAGAGAAGGTTGCCCAGAACTGTGTCAGGCAAGTTTTAGTATCTCCAGGGAAAGAGACTCCATAACCTCTCTGGGCAGCCCGCTCTAGTGCTCTGTCACCTTCAAAGAAGTTTTTCCTTATGTTCAGATGGAACTTCTTATGTTCCACAAATCTGTCCATCTATAATCATAATGAGCAGAGTTCAAAACTTGATATCAGTGGTATATAAGACACCATCAATCTGCTCTTTACCTTGGCAGAGAAGTGGCTGCTAGCATGTTAGGTACAGAAGTGAAGTCTGGGCTGAATGGGTTTACTTGAGCTTTTTTATATTCTGGTACTACTGGTTAGTGCTGTCTCACCTTCAAGGGCTGTAAATGACAGTAAGCAGCAGAACATAAACCACTAAGTTTATAAGACCATAATTACTAAGTGAAAGGAGAGGATGTCTGCTCTCTCCTCCAAAGAAAGGAGCCTTGTTTCCCATTCTCTGAAGTAAAACTTCCTTCCCATCAATCATAAGATTAAGAGTTTAGGAGTCTTGCTAGACATGTACAGTCTTTTGTGATTTATTTTGCGTTGAAGACAGGTCAAAGAGCATGTAATTAAAAGACTGCACTCAAGCAGAAAGTTCCCCACCAAATCAGCACACCAGGTGTGGTCTAGGAAACTTGAGGGTAGTTTATGGAAAGAAGTAGCAGACTACTTTTCCCAAAAAATGTGCTTCTCCATAAGCACACATCTAAAAACTTAAGCGATAAAAATGAGCAGCAAGGACAACAGAAACAAAAATAAGAGACAGACTACAACACATCAAAAGCCATGAGCAGCCTCACAACTACCCTCAATGCATACAGACCTCAGGTTCCTCTGAAACTACCACTGCCTTTGTCATAGAACAAACATTGATTTTACTGCCGCTCTATAATATTTGTCCTGCATTTATTCCTTGTTTTCAACATAGTACTTGAAATGATGCTACATTAGCATGGTCTATTATCACCTGATGGTCTCTCCCCTCAGGCTCCCTGAAACAGAATAAAATAGGGCACAGATGCTTTAGATGAGAGACCTATAACTTTTGTATTTACAGTTTAACGCCTACCTTTGTTTTAAGCAGATGAGATTTATTCTGAAACACATTAGTATTCACATCATTTTCTCTGCAACTGTTTTCAGCCCCTGCCGTATCCATAATGCTGCTTCCACAAGTCTGTGTATTATAACCACTGTCCACCTGAAATGAAGAAACAGGGCTTTAAAAAAGTACTGCAATTTAACACCAGTCATATTTGATATGACTGGCATTTGATTAACAACTTAATCCAACAAAACAACTACCATCAGTTAATAACAAAAGCAAATTGTAAACAGGTCTGTCAGAATCATTTTGGACCAAGTTAAATGTATTACTATACATAGTACCACAAAACTAATTTATAATTGCTATGCTAACTCCACCAAGGAATAAAAGTCACAATATGACCTGCATGCCACATCTAATTGCTTCCAGAATAGTGTATATATACAATAAAATTTTGTATGTCAAGCTCAGTTTTATAGAGAAGCAAAAAAATATTTTTCTTTTACCTGGATACTACTGTTGTCACAGGGAATTGCGCTGCTTTCTGCAAGAGGCGACATGCACATGCGAGAGTTTTCAATACTGAAAGTAATCCCTGTCATAAAGCTGCTCATTGGTGCATTGCTATTGCCAATTGTTTCTTTTATCCAGGTATTTTCCTCTGACACTTCAGCTGCATCAGCCATATCTACAGTATTATTATCCTTTAAGCCTTCTATATCTCGAAATGGTGACAACCTTTGACGACAAACTTCTGAGTGATCTGGTGCAATAGACACAGTTGTTACCACAAGATGTGGACCATGTGCAAAAGCATCACCGTCTTGCTGACATAGATTTATTCCATTATCCATTTCTGGGAACCGAGCTTCTGCTGGAGAAGCATTTTCTTTGTCTTCATCATCCTCACCATGATTCTCAACTGCAATTGGTATTCTAATGACAGAAGTCTGATACTGAGCAGCTCCTCTACAAGCTCCAAGCCTCATAGGGGAACAATTCTTAATTGGAGAACAACCATCTATGTAAGGACTTCTTGTACTTGGGGGTGACATTCTATTTGAGGAAGAAGGAATGTCTGGAGAACGAAATGTAAATTTTCTTTGGTCTGTAAAAACAACAAAGTTATTCTATCAGCTATCAGTTTGAAGTTGTCTCAAAGCCTTACAATCCTTTGAATAATTATAACCAACTATACTGTATTTCACTGACCACTGTCCCCCAGGTCCAAAACCTTTGTAAAAAACACAAACAAACAAACAAAAAAAAAAAAAAAAAACAAAAAACAAACCAAATCACAAAAGAAAACCAAACCACAAAACCAAACCAACAGCACAATTAAACTACATATTTTTATATAAATATTTATATTTAATAATAAAAATATTTTATTTTTTTTTACTCTATCAAACAAAAAAATTAAAGGCAAGTTTTTATCCCATATTTACCAGCAAATTAATTTCCTATGACACTCTTTGCTGCATTGGAGGCCATCCATTTTTGAAATGTCAATATTACAGCGTTTAAAAGAAAGGTGTGTGAAGGATGGATCTCTGGCTTTTTTACAAACAAATATCAATACACATATTCTATATGCACTGAAAAAACTTGGGGAAGAAACAAAGCTTTCAAGGTGATCAAATCACCTATGCAATCTCCACAGGTAATGGTGCTGAAATATCCCAAAGCTCATCAGAGCAAAACCATGCATAAACATGGTATTAAGTCTTACCAGGTAATGGAAAAAACATGAGACACTGACATTTTCTAGAGCAACTAGGACACAAAATGTTTGTGATTTCTTCACTATTCAGCTTCATTGCAAATAATCTTCACAATCACATGACTTAAAAACTCCAGCTAAACATACTTTGTCCAATTAAAATGCATCATGTTGGGCCAAATCAGAAGTGTGACCTGACTTAGTTCAGGCATACGGCTTTAAACCTGCACCTCACACCAGATTAATCCTTTCCTTTTGTTTTCATACCTATTGGGTCTCAATTCCTTCTTTTAAAATATTAACCCTAGTTTAATTTTTTGCAAGCAGATACACTTCACTTCCACACCATTAAGATATTTCACTGATAAACAGTAAATGTGGAATGTAAGGAGACTGATGGTGTGCCTAGCACAGTAATTTGCCTCTGAACAGAAAAAAGTTCCAGTAAGAATGCAGCAGGCTTTATAATAAAAATATATAAGCCAAGAAAGAATAATACATCTACAACTAAAGCATACCTGACAGTGGTGTCTTTCTTATGTGAAAAGCAATTGGTGAAAAAGCGGGAGAACCATTATGCACAGGAGATCCCTCTGGAAATGTGGGACTGGTTATACTTCCGAGACTATAAGCTCTTGTTCCTCCCTGAATAGGACTTGATGAAAACTGACCCTTCAATAATAAATAAGTAAATAAATAAATAAACAAACAGGTCTATTTTCATAATGTAAATTTTGACTAATACATATATATAAAATGTATAAGAAGTTTAATATGGCAGCACCAAGGAAAACTAATCCTGCACAATGACCACGTCTATTGCTATTTTAGCTTAAATACTCAAGTTGCAGCTCTTCACTTGGACTTTATGCCTCCATATAGGAAAAGAGCAAGGGACTCGAACTGTAACATAATGCCAGCTAAGACTGTAATAGCCATATCTGAGAACCACAAGAAGCCCAAACAGTGTATTAATGCTATCTGGGTGTATAGTCAAGTATTTAATCTCAATTTCTTATACCAATGTAGATGAATGCCAGCCACTACTTATATTTTAATGGAATCCATATTATTTGAATTATTTAATTCAGCAGCAGACAAAATACTTTTCCTTAAGAAAAGAGAACAGTGGTTCTGATCTTGCTTAAGTGTATGGTGTAAAAAAGAAAAGTCACTTCTAGAAGTGTAATTATGTTGGAGGAATTCTAAATTACCATAGTAAAGATTATTTTTTTCTTAAGCCATTCTTGCTGGGGGCTGGGGTAGTTTATTGTCATGTACTTCAGTCACCCAACAAGTAAAACCACACCTCCTAAACTAGTTTAGCTGTGCTATGTCCACCTGGGAATAAGATTCATCTCAATTAAAAAAAAAAAAAAAAAAGTGTTCTAATAAATGTCTCTTTGTCTGAAATATCTGGTCAATGGAAAAGAAAAATCATATTTAGCACTCCAAAGATCAACTCATTTCTTCCACCAGGAGTTCATGATGTAGAAGGGAAATATTTATATCACCTGTTGCTATCAACTAGTATTTTAGAATGACAGCAGTTCATGCAATTTTAGTAGGCCTTTTGCATATACACATTTTATGAAAAAAATGGTTTCAAAATGCCTTCAGCAAGTCTTGTAGAGGTATGAATTCTTTCTTCCTTTTGTTACGGATACACATACAAAAGAGAATTAAAGTGTAATTCCTTCTATACAACAGAACAGCAGCACAACATACTAACTAGATTTAAGTCAGTAACATAGTCTTTCGAGACTTTTTTTTGTTATTCTTTTTCTGAATTTGGAATTTGAAAAAAAAAACAAAACCAACCAAAAAAACCACACACACAAAACCAAACAACTAACCCAAGAAACAACCCACCACCCTTTGGGCTAACACCTGCTCTCTCATAATGCACTTGAACTACTGTGATTTTACTAAGTGACATCTTGCGAAGTCTGAAATCCGGAGGGTGCAGAATCAGTACAGTCTGCTCTAAGAACTGCTCTTGTGCCAGCTCAGTCACATCCCATCCAGCCCCTAAACCATGCTACTTACTGAACTAGATGTTTCCAGAGGACTTCTACATCGCACTGGAGATATATCTATTGAACAGAGCACTCCAAGTGGCTGACTACCACATGGACTATGCAGAGAAGGGGACAAACACTCAGACACACTTCCATTTTCTTCTAAAAACAGCTTTCTTCTGAGTGATGAAGAGCTCAGATTTTCTGGAGACTGATCTGCAAATTCATCAGTTCTAAAATATTCACCTAGAAATGTGAGCGAGAGAAAAGTAGTTTCCAGTAAGAATGAAAGAAAAATATAAAATTAAAAAAAACACTTCCACTGAAGAGAAATATAACAGTAAACTAAAGCATTTAATACAATTTACCAATACAGTAAGTAATTAATCTAATTTAGGCACCTATGCCAAAGGATCAGTTGTTATCACTAGAAGAAGTCCACTCTAAGGGTCCACTTCTGCCTATCATCCTTTAATACTAAAGTCTGCTTTATAAAATATATATAATTTATATATAAAAATTGGCTAGCATCTACTTACTGGCCTTTTCCCAAAACTTTATTATTCTTCACACCCAAATTATGAAACTAGACCCTCTTTCAGGTCTCCCCTGTATGCTTTGATTGTCCTCATGATACATTCAAATGCAAACCAGATTCAGACAGAAGAGTCAAGTGGTTTGCAGTTTACAGTAGAAAAGCAAACAGATGGTAACAGACTCAGGAAAATATGCTGAGACTTAGCAGATTATTTCCAGTTTTCACTCTCTCTTGCTATTCTAACTGCGTGTTCCTTGTAGAAGGAACTTTTCATGATTTTATTTGGTTTCTTGGTATGGAACCCTTTGGAAGACTGTATCAACGAGCTCTCCAGCAACCTCTGTAACAATTCAGAGAGCAGTGTGCCCTTGTGGGCAATGGCCAATGGCATCCTGGGGTGCATTAAGAAAACAGGTGTAGGGAGGTCCTCCTCCCCCTCTACTCTGCCCTTGTGGGACCACACCTGGAATAC
>JANHFX010024531.1:31287-41637 GCA_027560015.1 Chloroceryle amazona | reverse complement strand
CAGGGTGATTGAAGTCACCCATGACTACCAGGGAGAGTGTTCTAGAGGCCACTTCCAGTTGACTGTAGAAGGCCTCGACAGCACCTTCTTGGTTTGCTGGTCTGTAGTAGACGCCCAGAACAGTTTCACTCCCTTTCCTATGTCCCTTAATTTTTACCCACAAGCTTTCAGCCTGTTCTACCTCCCCTCCTGGATAGAACCTAATACACTTCAGTTGATCTTGCACATAGAGAGCAACACCACCGCCTCGCCTTGCTGGTCTGTCTCTTCTGAACAGTACATAGCCATCCATAACAACATTCCAGTCATAGGAGCTGTCCCACCACGTCTCTGTAATTGCCGTTATGTCGTAGTTATGCATCCTAACATATACCTCTAACTCCTCCTGCTCATTCCCCATGCTCCATGCATTGGCATATAAGCATTTCAGAGACGGAGTAAAGTTTTTTAGTTTTCAGTCTTTTCGTCCAACTGTTTTTGGCCACCTCCATGGCCACCAATCTACCAGAGAGCCCTGTGTGTCCGTAGCCACACATACCACCAGTATCCACCTCAAGTGGGACAGCAGACTGAAGACTGTTCCCAGTCTCATCTCTAGTGAGTCTGGTTTTATCCCCCTCCCCTTTCGAACCCAGTTTAAAGCCCTTTCAACGAGCCCTGACAACTCCTGCGCAAGGTTCCTTTTCCCCCTTCGAGATGGGTGTGCTCCATCTGCTGCCAGGAGACCAGGTGCCATATAAACTTCTCCATGATCAAAACAAACGGAATTCCAACAACGGCACCGTCTCACAGCCATGTGTTAATTAGATTTGTTTTCCTCCCTCTTTCTGTATTCCTCCCTGCTACTTGAGGGATTGAGGAGAACACCACCTGTGAACACGAATCTTCAACCAGTTGCCCCAGCAATCCAACATCCTTATAACTTCTCACTCATCCTTGAAAACTGCTGCTCTTAAAAGAGGGCTAAAACAGACTCACACATTGTTCTTTGTCTCTCAGCTGTGTATATGTTGCTCTTCATGCCACAGTGAGAAGCACAGATATATGAGATTGCTGTGAAATGAGCCCACTGTGACACCCCAGCAGTCCAAGGGGGCTTTGAAGCAGTCAGCTTTTCCACATTGCACAACACAGTTTTGCAGCGCGCTGTGAGCAAACACCTTGTCTCCTTTGTCAACAGACAGGGAGTGAACAGCAGGGCCCCGTTCAAGTAAACCACGGAGCTGTTCGTTAACCTGGATGGCTATAGGACACTCCTTACGGTCAGACGAGGAAAGCTCAGCTCGTATAAAGACTAGACTTGAGGTGTATAAATGTTTGCCACATAGTAGTGGAAATTCAGCAAGGCTGCCGTGCTAAGGAAAGGCAGAAGCTACACAGAAATCACAAAGCCTGTCTTTCGCTAGTGAAATAAAAGAGGGGCAAAAAGCTAAGCCACAGCTTGTTAGAAACATGAGTTTTGAGGAACATGGGATCTAATTCAGTATGTTCTCATCCTAAAGTTTTTCTTCTCTCCTGAACAAAACTTGTGGCCTGCTACCTTACCTTTCAGCTGTTCATTCTTTGTCCATTGTGGGAACTTCCTCTTTATTGTGTTTATCATTGCGATAAGTATTTTTGTGCCCTGGGTAAGATGAGTTTCGCTGTTCCATTCTCCCAGAGGTTTATGTGAGTTTTTGTCAACCTAAAAATATCAAAACAACAAAAAGAACTCATTTCCCTGCTGTAATGAATGATATATTTAGGAGGCTTATTTTTGATATGCTACTTATCAGATTTTAGTGGAGTACCAGCAAATACCTGCATTAAACCAAATCCGTTTCCATTGTCACCCCAGCCATTCTTCAGTACTTTGCCAGCGTGAGATTCCCGGGAGATGATGCCAGCAATCAGGGCTGGTTCGATGCACAGTTTTTCACCAACTCTCTTAATGAGTGTTTTATACCGATCCATAGCTCCTAGGTCCCGTTCAGCGATCTTTTCTGAAGCCCTAACTCCTGTAATTAAAATAAAAAATAAAGATATTTGCTTAGCAACTTTTAAAACCTGGAATAGTCTCTCACCTCTCTGCTTCTAATACAGACAGAATTACCTCAACATTTCGTTTGCTTCGCCTCTGGGAGGAGGTAGATGATCGCCTACAGGAATATTATGCATGCTCAGCAGCTAGTGTGTGTGTGTTCAGCCCTTTGGAAATGCGAAGGATTTGGGCTTATTGTGGCATGGAGAAATGGAGCTGTCTGGCAGAAGAGGGGTACTCACCGCAGTACGATAAACCCTCTGGCTTTGCGGTTTGGCATGAAGCCCCGGGAGTTTTAATGCTGTTCACGCTGCCGTAGCAATCTGTGCGGCCCTGGGAGGCACCTGCAGAGGCAAGACGGAAAGGCTCAGACAGGAAAAACATTTAGCAACTGCAAGTAAAACCCAAAGGGAGGCTGCACCCCAGAGAGGATGGGCAGTAGGGTGTGGGAGCTGTGCGGGGCTGCCTCTGTTGCTCCTTGTGATGGAGAGGAGGTGAGGTCCTGCCCTGCACCCACCTGCCCCTCAGGGGCCACCCATCCTCCCACAAGACTGACAAGGGGACCCAAGCACTCTCTCCTCTGATAGAGTTTAATGGCAACAGAGATTCTGGGGAGGAGGGTGAGGAGTTGCATCGATGTCTTTTGCTCCCTAGATCTGGGGACAATGTCCCCAGCTGTCTGGGGAGAGGCAGCAAGGGACACCAGACTTACCCAGGAGGGCAGCGAGGCCCAGCAGCATGAGCATCGGGTACATGGGTGGGTTCCTCCTGAGCATGCACAACAGCCTGAAAGCCAATCAGTCAGCAATGACACGTGTGAGGACATGAATATATCTCACTGCTTGCCAAATAAACACATAGGAACTCTGAGCTGATGGGGTATTCCTCTTGGTTGGGTAGGCAAAGCAATACACAAATGGAGTCATGTGTCCTTTTTACAAGAGACCCGAATGGCAGCTCTCCTGCTCCAGCACAAACCAGGCTGTAGCTGCTCACACGAGACTTGTGACCTCTCCCTTCTGTGGTGTTTCAAACCTGCATCTTCTGTAACTTCTTGGTAACTTCCTCCATATCACAAACCCCAATATTTAATTCAGAAAAAATAAAATTAGTAGTGTTCAGTACCCTGTGCTGCTGCTCTCCCACCTTCAACACCCTTATTACCTGCCCGTGTTCTATACACAATCTGCCTTCACCACACTAGAACAGCTCTGCCCGAATCTCCTGAGACTTTCTTTATGCTCAGAAATGGGCACTTTCAAGACGCAAGCTGTCCAAATCATCGTGGCTATCTGCTTTAGGGTGAGTTGTACTCTCGGAGCATCCGTTTCCCCTTGCTGGCTGTGAGGGGAGCCTAGGGAGATAGGCTCACATGCAGATGAGAGCCAGCGAAAGTTAGGTGACCTAAATCCAGAACTACAGGACAAATCTCGGTATCCTTATTCAAGGACAAATCTCACTGAGCAAAAAGCTGCAGCCCCTAGGCCACCGGGGAAGTGGCATCGCTGAAGGGAATGAAAGGAAGTCCCACTCTGAGCAGTGGTATCTTACCTACTTGTCTGCAGCTCAGCTTCTGGCACAAGGCTAAGGTTGGGGTGAGTTTAATATATAGAGAAGTCTACTTCCGTGCAGGGGTAACCTGAGACTGTGATTAAATTTATGGGGCTGTTGTTTTGTGAGACTTAGCAGCATTTTTTTTTTCCTCTCATGTAAACAGAACCTAGTTCCCTATAAACCTTGGCATGGTGGCAAGTATGCTCTTGGGCATGGCATTTCCCAGATTTCCAAAGGGGGGAAAACCCCCTCTATTTTTCTCTGGGTGTGTCTCCACCTGCAGCTTTTATCTCACACCCAGTTCCGGGAGGGGGGTTGGGGGGGGTGATAAGGGCTGAACTAAAGACTCAGCATCCAGCCAACTCCAGTCCTATCCAGCATCCCGGGCTGTGTTGCTACTGCTCAGGCAAAGAGGGCTGGGACTGACCCTCGGGTATGTGACACAGAGGGGTTTGCAGCCTTACCACCCGGGCTAGCACTCTCCTGAGAGGCTGGCCATGTCCACACTGCTGGCCTTTCTCCCCCAGCCTGGGAGGTGATCCTGCGACACTGTGCTCTGCTGATGACACTTGTCAGCAGAAAAAAAAGAATAACACCTCATCCTTTCAGCATTTTTGTTTCATAATAGCTTTTATGAGTCCAACACATCTCTGAAATGATTCACGCAACTCTTTGCCTCAACATTTCTCTCTGCTGTGAAGACATTTCTGGCATACACCTGCTTGTGAGTAAAGGGACTGTAATGAGCCAGGCCCTTCCAAGCACCAAAACTGCATTTGCCACCTGGGGACAGACACCAAAGCTAAGGCTACCAGTGTCACATTAGACAAGGGTTATTTGCCTGCAGTTGCCCAAGTCAGAGGGTCTTGGAGCCCCTTGCCTCCAGCCACCAAGTTCTTTTCCTGCCCTCAAGAGACCTCTCCTTCCCTCTGTTCCCCAGCCATGCTTCTGCACACTCACAACCCTTCCTCTGCCACCTTACATGCCAAAAATACCACAGGGTGGTAAAGTATCACCTATTGTGGGTGGGGGATTTGTCTGGAGTCTTTGGAGGCAGCCGTCAGTCTTCAAAGGGTGCATAAGTGTCAGAAAGCAAAGCCTAGAAGTGCTTGTTGGGCATAGCGTTATCAGTGGTGGGACTGATTTGTTCTTTTGATGCCTTTCTTTGCAAGCCCCATTTCCTTAGGTGGTGTGGATGCATGGGGGCTTGTCCCACTTCTGACAGCATCTGGCAGGGGGACTGGACTCGATGATCTTCAGAGATGTCTTCCAACCCCCACCATTCTATGATGATTCTATGATCTTCACAAGCTGGAGCCAGTGCACGAGGATAGCTGTGATGAAAGGTTCATCACACTCCTCCCCCAGGTTTACCTTCATTATTTAATACCTGAGAAGAGGACTGCCTCCTGAACTTGGCATATTTGCTCAAGAAGATTGATGTTTAGCACTACCACTCAGAGATCTCACAGAAGGAGAAGCTGATAGGAAATAGTGGAGTGGGGAAATAACAAAGGCAAAAAAAAGTAAATCAAACAACACTGGGTCAGTTATTAACCAATCGCTGCGGTCGCCAGATTAGCTGAGGCTCTCTCTGCATCCTCTCTTCTCCAAGGACTCCCTCAGACCTTGCGTTTTCTCTTCTCCCGGGGGGTATGTGCTCCCATGGTGAGACCACACTGACAGATTTCCCAGCTGCTGTGCTCTCCTCTGACCCTGCAGTTTACTATCCCCAGTAGTCTGACAGCAGAGGAATGAGGTGGCCCAAAACAACCTTCTCAAAATGTTGCTTCTTGGCATCTAAAACCGAAGCCCAGCTTTGATGCGGGAAGGGCCTCAGATACCAAAGTGCTGCTTAATATTCTAGGTGAGCTGTTTCAGTCCAGGCCTGTTACGCCAGCGGTGTCAGCATGTTGCTGAGCCCGGCCCATGAACAACTGACACCTAACCATGGTGATGCCCCCAAAGCCAACATGGCAAGCTTCTCCGTGTGGCAAGTGGTGCAGCATCCACATGAGTGGCTCCTTCATTGCCTCTCACCATGTGTGCTCAGAAGATTAAATCTACATTTTTCCATCCTCCTCTCTGGTTGCATCTTCACAGAACCACAGAAGCACAGAGTCACCAGTGTTGAAGAGGACCTTGAGAAGTCTCTAGTCCAACACCTTGCTCAAACCAGTACCAACTTTGAAGTTAGATCAGGTTTCTCAGGATTTGAACACCTCTGAGGATGGAGATTCCCCAGCCTCCCTGTGCAACCTGGTACAGTGCTTAATCACCCAAAAGTTTTCTGTAAAACTCCTTTTTTTTTATCAAGTACAAATTTGCCTTTTTTTCAACACGTGACTGTTGCCTCCGACCCTCTTGCTGTGCACCTCTGAGAAGAGTATCACTCCATCTTCTCTGCAAGCTCCACAGAGGTATCTGGAATTGTCTCCCAAGAGAGTTGTCTTCTCCAGTCTGAGCAGACCTAGCTCCCTCCACCTCTGCTTGTATAACTTGTGCTCCAGACTGGTGGCCTGCACTGACCTGTGGCATGTCAGGGTCCATTTTCTACTGGTAAGCCCAAAACTCCACACAAGTGCCAAGTAGATGGGAGGGATCACTTCTCTGGACCTGCTGGTGGTGCTTTTCCTAATGCAGCCCAGGAGGCTGTTGGCCACCTTTGCTGCAAGGGTCCATTACCCACTCATGGTCAACTTGCTGTCCATCAGTACCTCTAGGACTTTCTCTGGAGAGATGCTTTCAAACTGGCTGGTCTCCAGCGTGTACTGGTGCCTGGGGCTTTCCCAACCCAGGTGTGGAACTTGGCAGTTCTGCAGTTGAATTACTGAGATTCCCCTGCAGCCTGTCCACATTCCTCTGACCGGCAGTCCTGCCCCACCAGGCACCTGTGAACTTGCTGGGAGTGTCCTCTGCCACATTGGTATTGAGGACACAGTGCCTGGAACCAAAAACCATCTCCCCATGAGGCTTGGTCAGAGTGGCTGAGCCTCCCCCAACCACATCCACGGCTCCTGAATACTCTGAACAGAGGGGGGCATGGAGGGACTGCATCTCCCCCCTCCCATCCCCAGGGAGATTGTTGGTTGCAGTGGAAAACTACCAGCCTGGTTTTGACCAAAATCAATCATCTCACAACGCTATAAATATTGATCCTAAGCAAGGCCCATTGTAGCTCTTGGGGATCTCAACAGGTCTCAGTCTTGCATCTTCCCCTCAGCTGCGATAGCTCTCAGGATACACCGTCCGACTGCCAAAGCCAGCAAAGGGAGAAATACTGTCCGTCTGCTAAAGACTGGCAATGGGAGATGTGAGTGTTCCTGATCTACAGGACCTGCTACAAAAAACTCTGGGGATCATAGGCTGACAACTCTATTTTCAATCCATGGAATAATTCCATTTTATTCACTAGTTAACCTATATATGTATATAAATAGCTCTGTCTGTGTGTGTGCGTGTGATTCTCTTCTTAGATCTTACAGAAAGCATTGCATTTATCATAATCAATTGTTTATTCTGATTCAGTATTGATATATCGTATTAATGACTGGCTGCTCTCATTTACTTTAGGGTTCTGTGTTACACTAAGCACTCAAACACAACGTTACACAAACTCAAACACCTCATATCCGATCCTTTCCCCAGTGTCCTTAGACATAAACCATCAACCAGGTCTGGGACTAGGGGTGGATTTTTACCTTATTCTCTGAAGGAGCTCACAGAGGAAGGGGGGGTCTGTCCCGAACCTCGTGACAAGACAGGAGGGCTGCCCTTCTCCCCTTCCTCCTGCCCATTCACAGTCCCCGTAAAAATCATCACCTTCAGCCCCAAATCGTTCTGCTTATAGGTTCATTAGTACAAATATTATAATCGTATTGTTTTCATTAGTCACATACAAGTTTACTTATAATATAATCATAGAATGTCTTAGGCTGGAAGGGACTTCTAGAGGTCATCTGGTCCAACCTCCCTACACAAGTAGAGACATCTCTGTTCTTCATTTCCTTATCTTTGATTAAGTGCCTTGTAGTAAGTAATGCAGTGACCTCACCATCAGTTGAGTCTCCTTTAACATAGATGATTCTTCGCTATATTTTACTGATGAGCTAAACTGTTGCTCTTGCTGAATAAATTGTAGTGGTGCTTTTATCTGAAGTGAAGTGTGTCCCACTCATTTTCATGGCAAGTGGAGCCTCAGTTTGGGCTCTGCGACAAGTAGCAAGCATCTTTATACATTTTCACCCCCACCACGACTGTAGGCAGCTCTTCATAGATCACCCCAGTTACATGGGAGAGACAATTCTGGTTTAGCCAGAATCCAGAGCACAGGAAACTGGCTCAGATCCAGTACTCTTTATGCTTCACTCCTGAGTTTGACAGGACAACCCCCTTCTTAACTTTGTCAGTTCCTTGATCCCTATTGACTGAGGTGTGGCTGAATAGACAGGGAATTCATAATATAAAACCTGATCTAAAGGGCAGAAATGGGGCAAATTTTCTCCTCACTTGCATTGCCCCCAGAAACCTTCCCTGTTCTTGGCAACAAAGAGTTTCTGACAGGCCAAGGGCTGCAGCAGGGCAGCTCACAGGGTGAAGGCACAAAAGATCCTCAGGTCAGCTGCATCCTCAATGTGTGGGGTTGTTTTTTTTCATGCTCTTCATTCTCCTCTATTGCTAATTAGCTTAATAATGGTAGAGTAAGAAATGAATGATCC
Organism: Chloroceryle amazona; assembly: GCA_027560015.1. Classification (NCBI taxonomy): domain Eukaryota; kingdom Metazoa; phylum Chordata; class Aves; order Coraciiformes; family Cerylidae; genus Chloroceryle; species Chloroceryle amazona. The sequence continues at coordinate 33,345 of JANHFX010024531.1, read as the reverse complement.
TTGTTATGCCTTTGGGGGATATAACCCAGGCTGATATAGCTTCCCAAAGCAATTAAACCCATTTAAGCTGTAGGACGTTACCCAGCCTGTGTCAGGGAGGTGGGATGTTCTGAGTGCCCGAGCTCCTGTGCTGGGACCAGGCCCCTTGTCCCAGGGCTGCCACCGTGACCTCATGGGGAAGTACAGGTGTTTGTAGATAGATGGTTGAGACATGTGAGGAACTGGCAGAACTTTGTGGATGAGAAGAACAGTTTAGAAGAGGTAGGCTGCACCTGAGTTGCAACACAGCCAGGCTGTGGCACTGGAAATTAAAGCACTTGTAGAGGAGCAACTCCACTAGAAGCAGGGGCAAGCTGACAGATGCAGACGACTACCTGCTTGGAGTGACCTCATCTACAAGGTGGAAATGGCTGACATTCATTTTACCTCTGGAAAAAAAAGGGGGGAAATAAACAGCAGGATCACAGTAAATGAGAAAGACAAAACAGACATTACAGTGGCAAGATTTTGATGTGAGCAATATTAAGCATGAGCAATATTAAGCAATAAAGGGAGGGCAAACTTAAAAGTGCTTCTGCACAGTTGTTAGAGGCTTCAAAAACAAGCCAGGAGAACTCAAATGCCTAGTGCCAAATGAGAACCCTGAGATAGCAGGCATCTCAGAGACTTGGGGGAGGCTAGAAGACCAATGAGATACAGCCCTGCCAGCCTTATAGGAGTGACAGAGTAGGCTGTAGAGGTGGAGGAGTGATGCCATATGTGATGGATAAAAATGTAACAGCATAGTAATATTACAAGAAAAGAGAAACACCCTAAAAACCTGTGGGTGGACATCCCAGTCACTACTGATAAAAATGGTGTAGTAGGACTGTACTGTTGATCCTGTATGAGGATGGTGGCGTGGTCAGTGAGACCAGATAAACACTGAATACAGGATGATGGTACAAATGCTGATAGGCTGGATTAATGCCTCATCAGGATGAGATGCAGCAGCAATTTTGTTGTTGTTCTTCCAGGAAGAGCTGGTCTCAGAACCCACAGAAACAAACGCTGAAGAGCAGAGCAGTACAAAGGCATCATCTGAGCGGTGTTAGTGGGAAACTGCTGTGAGGTTGCAGTCCCACAACATGCTCCCTTTTAACACTGAAATGAGAAAAAGCAGGTCACATGCATCCAGTGTGGGAGTGTTTGCTTTCAGGGAAGGCAATTAAACTCAGGGAAGCCTTAGAAACAACAGTCTCCAGTGAAAGGGAGAAGCCCCAAACTGAAGAAGCCTGCGAGTGCCCTGGAAGCTGCTCAGAACTACCATGCTACAAGCCCACACTAAACCTATGCCACAACTCAAGAAGAAAACAAAATGTTGCCCCCTCAAAGGGAAAGTTAAGATGACTGCCACAGGGAAAAGGCTGCTGTGCAGGAAATGGAAAACTTGTCCGTAAGAGAATTGGTGGTAAATTGACAGAAAACACAAGAGGTCACGTATAAACAAGGAAAAAGGGCTGAAAAAGGGTTTGGAGAGAGCCTTGCAAGGGGTCTTCCAGCTGTTAGCAAATGGTCTTCAAATATATTAAAAGCAACTAGAGGAAGGTCAGGGCTGCTTGGTGAAAAAGGTGTGAAAGGGGCACTGAGGGGTGACAAAGCCCTGACAGTCCTTTGTAGCCTTTGTGCCAGACTTTACTGTGGAGGCCGTGGGGAGGTTCCCCCTCTGGGACTGTTGACAGGAGCCAGAATAATTCACTATAAATAGTAAGTAAGTACTAGAGCAAACTGAAAGCCTTCCTGGCAGCAAGTCAGCCCTGGCCAGGACAGCTGGGGCACAGAGCTGTGCCACAGCAGAGCAGGCAGCCAGGGCAAGGGCTTTGCTGCTGGGTGACATCATAGCTGGCATGCTGGTGGGCAGCTGATGTCAACTCTGACTGCAGCACCAGCTCCAGAGGGGTCCTTGTGTTATAGTCAAAGAGACTGAGAGTAATTTTTGAAATTTAAATTTATTTGAGGCAAATGAGCAAAGCAGCGCTGGGCGGCCGGGGAGTCTCCTGCTCCACCAATGGTCCGCAC
>JANHFX010024531.1:0-25378 GCA_027560015.1 Chloroceryle amazona | reverse complement strand
TTTGGAACCATTGCTCAGCTCCCCTCTCAGGCTTCTCCTCTCCAGGCTAAACAGCCCCAGGGCTCTCAGCCTTTCCTAAAACAAGCCAGTTTAGATCTATGCTTGGACACCCGCAGCCAACTGCCTGCCCTGAAGGTACCTAAATCCAAAGTACATGGCAAAGTCTTTGGAGGACTCAGCAGTTTGAACCTGACATAGCTGTGCAGTGATGCAGAACAACAATGCATGACAAGAAGGAAGGAAAGGGGAAGGAGCTACCCAAAAACCACCCAGGGAGAGGATGGCTGCACACCTGGGACATTCCCCCTGCAAACTCTGTCTCTGGCAGGTCAGCACTGGCCAGCTCATCCACATGCCAGCACTCAGGACCTGCCTCTGTGCATCTTCCCCTTGGAGCAGACAGGCCCTGGGGTTTTGTGAGGATGCTGATACTGAAGTCCTGGCTTAGAGGCGACGATCCTGACTATGGGACCTGAAGTTTGTCCTCCTGCTTCCCACCAAATCTGTAGGCTTCACAGCACCTTCCATTTTGGGGGAGGAGGTATTGCTTTCTCCCTTTTGTCTGCTTGAATTGCTGCACCACCTTTATTTTGGCAACAATAGAAGAATAGAAGCAACTCTCTGTCAGGTACAAACAGGTTGATGAATGACGTAATGAATGATACCTACCACAGTCTGGGGCTCTTGCAGATGTACAGGACATTGCAGGGACTTGAAGAGCACTTATATCGCCATAGCAACTGTAACTCATGGATGGAGCTGAAAAAGTAAACAGAAGTGTTTGAACACATAAGATTTCTGAGTGGTATCGTACAGTGTGCTGCAAGTGCATACAAGCCAAGCATGAGGGATTCATCAGACCCTTAATCCACGTCACCTTGTGTTGGCCACGATGCTGCTTTCCATCAGTAAGATCATATCAAAGAAAGACAGAGAACAGAAATTTGTTCTTTTCTAATTGAATAGACTGAAGTGAATGAATCTAATGACAATTTAGATGAAGTAAATTGCCCCCTTAGCTATAAGTGCTGGTATGGAGAGAGGAACGACAGTCTTTGCATTTATTTCAGAGGGCTTTTCACCCTCAATGTCTGGGACCCCTCGAATGATGGATGGAGGTACCTGAACACCCCAACTAGGAGCATCTTCCAAGTGCTTCCATAATATGAGGAATTACTTCAGAAGAGTGCTTGCCTCATCCTGGGGAACTTGCCCTGCTTCCTCAGCACCTCAGGAGCAAACAGCCTCCATCAAACAGCTTGCCACATTTGTTAGACCATTTCTGACTAGGTAGAGAGATTGGGTAAGGTTATCTGGGAAAATCAAGAGAAGGTATGTCTATGACTCTCTTTTGGTGCCTGTCCCTTATTCCACACGTGCTGGTTTAAAGGACATGCATGCCAGGAAGGGGCCTCACATGGCAGCGGAGGACCTTCAGCCACATGGGGTTTTACAGCACCACCCAGAGAGGGGACCTCAGGCCTGGGCTACACGACTCCTCTCCATGCTGCAGACCTCCTCTCCAGGCTGCACACCTCATCTCCACAGTCCTGCTGCAAACAGTTCCCAGGATACTTAGACATCATCCCAAAGCCCAGCTTACCAACAAGGGCCATGAGGCCGAAGAAGAGCAGTGCGGGGATCATGGCCATGGCTCCTCAGCTGCCCCAGGAGATCTGGAAACACAGTGGTTTGCAGAACATGAAGAAATCAGTGCTGATTTTCAACAGCGCCTAGCAAAGTTTGTGTGCCAAAAGGCCGGGGCACCAGTCAGGGGTGGCATTTGCTGAAGGTGGGCCAGGGAATGGAGTCACCCTCTCTGCAACACGCTCCCCCCTCCCCCCAGCATGGAATGCAGCTGCCAGCTTCAGAGAGTGATGGTGGATGGTGGGAGGAGAAGCAAGTGATGGGAGTCCCATCTGCTCCTTCTTTCCTCCTTGTTTGGGGGATACAGGCTTCTCCTGCAGCTGAATGTCTCCTCCATTTCATGTGCCACTACATTATCACAATGAGAAGGAAGGGTCAAGCCTGTGGAGCTCGGTAGGTCTCCTCTGTCAGCCTGGGCCAGCAGGGCTTTTTTTAGCCTGTCACTTCACGCCATTTGCCCCTGAATACCCTTAGCATGTCTTTATGATGAGAGGGTTTAGTACCTTTGCTTTATTCTGCAGGTGTTTGAAATCTAATGTGCTACAGAGTGCACATATCCCTTGTCCCTCCATTCAAAAGGTGATGGGATTTTTGCTTGGCTTCTGGAAAAATGTGTTTTAAAAAATCAAGCACTGCGACCCCTGATTCTCTACTAAGAGCATGAAAGGCAACACCAAGATTTATCTAGTGAAATAATACTTCTGTGTTAATTTCTGTGTGTGCTGATGCCAGATAATCACTTTAGTAACAAATGCATCTGTTGTGCTTGTGAATAAAATTCAAAAATGTCATCAGATAATGACTATCAACTGCAAAAAATATTGGCAGTACTTGCCTTGCTGGTGAAAGCATTTAAACTGAGCAGTTTTTGCAGCTTACAAGGTTGGGATTTTTTATCCTCAAGAGGGTTTCAAATACAAAACAAGCCAAGAGTCTTGCAGGCAATCACACTATTAACACTTGAAAATGCCTTATTGATTTTAATAATGCAGTATCTTTAGTATCTATTATCTAGCCTGTAATTCAACTGCAAACTGGACTGCACGGATGCAGAAATGCAAACAGTCCACTGTTGTCATTCAGAAATCTCCCTTGTCCTGAGTGAGATTATTCAGGCCAGCAGATGCCCAAGGCTGGAGCTGGGTACATGCAGTAGCTCAGTTTGAGCTCTAACCCAACACTGAGCATTCACAAGCCCACATCAGTACAGATTGACCCATTGCCCATGAAATTTAATGGCAAATCCATATGGGCTACAGGCTGTAGCTGTTTCCACAAAAAGGAAATTGCTGGATTATAAAGTTTAAAGTTATAAGTCTTTTTTTTTTTTTTCCTCTCATCACAAAAATCATCACAGGGCTTCGGTAGAAACAGCATAGCAATTGTAATGATGCTGTGATGATGTTTAAAGATGTCCCTGCTCCCTACAGGGGGACTGAATTAGATGATCTTTAATGGTCCCTTCCACCCCAAACCATTCTATGATTCTAATTTGCCAAAAAGCCAAATCAAAACAAAATCAAGGCTTCTGGCTCTAAATAAATATTCTATGAGTGAATTCAGACTCACCTGTCTTCAGTCAGCCTTCCTCTGAGGCAGGTCACTTGATGAATTTTATATATATGTATCTGAAAAGGTACCCACCCTATGGGCTTTGGAATGTTAATTCCTACCTACTGTGATGACATCTGCTTTAAAGTACAATAAGTAATATATATTAAGAGATTAGAACACTTACTATTCCTTTCATCCATAGATTTGCACAAGTAGTGGTTAGTAAGACTCAGGACAACTCTGTGAAAGGAAATAAATAATGTTTTTTCTTCATCAATAATCACACTGATGCATAACAAATGACTGGTGGAAAACATCGCAGTGAATCAGTGGCAGAAGCTAGGCAGAAATTAGATGCCTGTCTAGTGCTCTCCTTGCTTGGCATCTGAACTCAGTCTGGGTGCCCTTCTGAAAGGATTATTTTTTATTTTTTTTTTTTGTCTTGTTTCTTCAAGGATTTCAGATTGGCAAGCTTTTAATTAAGTATCATATTTTCATATGAATTCTAAAAAGGACAATTAAAGCACCTTGATACTTCATTGCTTACAGCGAGCCTCATTCAGGAGGGTGACTCGAATGCTTTGAAAGCAGTAGCGGGGTTTGTCTTTCAGACAAGGGGAGGCAGGATGCTGTAGATGAAATGAGGTGTCTCAGCAGTAGGTCAGACGGGGGGTCTCTGAAAGGCTTGTACCCTGTGGCTGAGACACTTCTCATGTATGTAAAACACCCGAGTCATTTGGAGATGGAAAGACAGACTGGGAGGCCAGTGCCCTTCAAGCCTGTCCCCCCTCCCCACACTTTTGTCTTCATGAGACTGTCCAATATGCCTGGAGGCTAGGAAAGCAAGATTTTCTTCCAGTAGCTTTCTCTTCCTTATCTAACACATCACAAATCCATCTCATTTTATTTCTCTCTTTTGGCCTTGAGATATAGGAAACACTGTTTTGGCCAAGTTCTAATTACTGTGTTCAGTGGTTAGTCTGCAAAGCACAGGAAATGACCAAGGGGGCCTTGTCACCTTAAAAATCAATAAACACAGATATCATAGACTTAGATCCTGAGAAAATATGAAGGAGGGAGGCTTTGCTGGAGACCATAGCCCTGTGCTTACAGGAGGGTTGGGATATGAGTTAAGGTGAGCCTTCGGTATAAAACTCATTTATTTGGGTGAAACATGGAAATAATACAAAAATACAAAATTACAACGAGGCTAGGAATTCATTCTTCATGAGCAGACATGGTAGCTTATTGTGGTATCTCAGCCTAGACTATCACTTAATTCTTTTACCGGGGCTTAACATTTTAAATAGTAAAAAGTAATGATTGACATAACACAAGGTAAGAATCTATGTGGTATCTTTGGAAATAACAGGTAGAAAATAGAGAAACCACATGTACAGTGTGGCTTTAATCCTTTCAAAAGGGAATAGTGACTGAAGAAACGCCAGAGGGGAGGAAAGCCAGAAGAAATGATCTGGGCAAAGGTCAGAGTGCACATTGTGATGGCAACAAACTCAGTAGACACATTCATTTGCCTCCTACAGAACAACATAATCTGTAGTAGAAAGAGATTTGTTCCTCTAAAAGATAGGAAAATAATTCAGCATTAACATCCAGTTATCTTCTATAAAAAGTGTATCATGTTAGTGATAATAAACTGGTGCTCCTCTGCCACTGTACCCGTGTCCATGCTGATGACTTGGGATCTTTTTTTGATCGGAGTATCCTCTGATCTTAGGTAAGATTTCTTTCCTGATGTGTTGGCTGCTTGTCCTGAAGATAAAGGTTTGCATTTAAATACTGTTTGTCTTTGCTATGTATTTCCTCTCTCATTTATTATCCATTTAATCACAGACTTTCTACATTTCACAGGACTGTCAGATGCTTTGCATCGCATTGCTCTTTATTTACTCACTGAAAGGCAGATGTTATGTTTAGGATATTTCTTTTTCCCACTCATAAATGGGACATTTCATAAAGAGATAGCCAGGAATGTCCTGATGTCTCTGAAAAATGTTACCTTCACTTACAAGACTTTCAGACCTCTTTCTATATTTTTTTTATTATTATTGGCATTTTGGTTGGAAGCACAGGTATTTTTTTATTCACATGACTGTGAGATTCTCATTTAGAAGACAGCAAGTTTCTAGCCCTTATGCTTGGTAGTAGGGAAAATACATGAAAGCCATGGAAACATAATAATATTATTAAATTATTATTAAATAAAAATGACATAATTATTTCAACTAAAAAAACAAACAAACAAACAACAATTGCTTGAGAGAGTCCAACACAGAGCCACAAAGATGATTAAGGGAGTGGAGCATCTCTCTTATGAGGAAAGGGAGGGAGCTGGGGCTCTTTAGCTTGGAGAAAAGGAGACTGAGGGGAGACCTCATCCATGTTTATAAATCCATAAAGGGTGAGTGCCGGGAGGATGGAGCCGGGCTCTTCTCAGTGATGCCTGATGACAGGACAAGGGGCAATGGGTGGAAGCTGAGGCATAGGCAGTTCCATGTGAACATGAGGAGGAACTTTTTGACTGGGAGGATGACAGAGCCTGGCCCAGGCTGCCCGGGGGTGTTGTGGAGTCTCCCTCTCTGGAGAGATTCAAAACCTGCCTGGATCTGTTCCTGTGTGATCTGGTGTAGGTGACCCTGCTCTGGCAGGGGGGGGTTGGACTGGAGGTCCCTTCTGGACACTGACATTCTGTGTGTGAACAACAACAACATTCTGTGATTCTGTGTGTGAACAACAACAAAACACACAAAACTACAGCCCCATAATTTTAACCCTCCTTTTGCTGTCATGTAATTTTGAAACATAAAGGATGCCAGAGCATATTCCCCATGTGCTGAATTTTGTTTGGCACAGCACGTGGTCGGAAGGAAGGGAATGGAAAGTCATGGAAAGAGGAGACATTCACTTATGAAATGGTATCTGCATCTTCTTAAACTTAAGAAGCAGGAAAGCTTCCTGCTATTCACAGGAGCATCCTGGCAATAAGCTGCAGTGCCCATAGACAACTTTTCCCTGTGGCCTTAAGCTGACACTGTTACACTGACCTAAAGGGAGTACAAAGTGGGCAAAAACCACTACCTGACAGAATCCTAGAATGCACCAGGTTGGAGGGGACCAATAAAGGTCATCTAGTCCAACCCCCCTTCGGTGAGCAGGGACATGCTCAGCTAGATCAGGGTGCTCAGAGCCTCATCAAGCCTGACCTTGAGTATTTCCAGGGATGGGGCCTCAACCACCTCCCCGGGTAACCTGTTCCCATGTCTCACCACCCGCAGAGTAAAAAGCTTCTTCCTAATGACCAGTCTAAATCTACCCTGCTCTAGTTTAAAACCATTGTCCTATCACCACATGCCCTTGGAAACAGTCCCTCCCCAGCTTTCCTGTAGACCTACTTCAGATACTGGAAGGCTGCTTAAAGGTTTCCCTGTAGCCTTCTCTTTTCCAGGCTGAACAACTCCAACTCTCCAGCCTGTCCTCACAGGAGAGGTGCTTGAGCCCTCTAATCATTTTTGTGGCCCTCCTCTGAACCTGCTCCAACAGGTGCATGTCCTTCTTATGTGGAGGGCTCCAAAGCTGGACTCAGTGCTCCAGGTGAGGTCTCACCAGTGCAGAGCAGAGAATAGCATTTTCCAGTTGTTTTATATAAGATAGAAAGGAGCACACCGAAGATCTGAAACACACCATGGTTCAATACCACCAGTCCATTCAAACTCACAGATTTTTTAATTTTTTTTTCCCATTCATGCCAAGTGATCTACCAGAGTGAGGTGTTTTCTTCTTCGTTCCGCTTCATGGAGATATGATCGAAATGGAGCACCATGAAAAGCATTATGCATTGCCCATGCTGTTCTCCTTCAGGTTGCGGGTTATAGCATCACGTTTCACTGGGTGGTGAGAATACTATCTGCAATTACCTGGAACAATACCCGTCCTAATTATTGTCTCTGTTGTGAGTTTCAACTCTGATTTCATAACATCAGCAGGCAGATACACTTCTCAGGTTGTTCCTTTTGTCTGAGATGTAATTATAGGTAACGCCAGGTGTTCACAATGTTCATAACTGCTTTATAGGGAAACTGCCCACGATAGCTGACGCATGTTGGATGCCTACCATTAACTGGCCAGTTAAAGATGCATCTGTAGCATCATCTCAAACAAACCCTCTAGAGCTGTCTTTCCCAACCTTTAAAGAGGTACAGCCAGTTTAATAGTTACCTTTCAATAGATTTTCTACATCTAGTATACCTGTAAGTATTGATAATAAAGGTTTTCAAATGTTTTAAGACATCAATTTTCACTGTGTTCAGAGTGAACAGGTGCTGAGGGTCCAAATCTCTTCCTTTATCTGGCTTTTCTGAAGAATGCAGGTGGGCATTGAAATGATGTCCCACTTTGCACCAAGCATCTCTCCAGCCATAATGTAAAATAACTAAGACCAGAAGTGGTTATGAGGGAGGAAAAAATCATTTTTATTCTCTTCTCTAAAATACTTTGAATTTTACTGTAGGAAAGGTCTTCTAGCAAAGAGGTCAGTGGACCAGATCTTATGACATCTCAGTTCACGTCTTATATTAAAGACAGATTTGTCACCTAAAGCAAGTCATTTGAAGTTCAAGGCAGGAGAGGTTCCTGCACATGGGTCAGGACAATCAGCCCTGAAGAGAAGGCCAGGTTGGATGGGGCTTTAAGCAACTTGGTCTAGTGGGAGGTGTCCCTGCCCACGGCAGGGGGGATGGAAGTAGATGATCTTTAAGGTCCCTTCCAACCCAAACCATTCTAGGATTCTATGATTCTATAATACCTATTAAGAGCATCTCTGTGCACCTGGGATTCACAATACAAAGCATCGAGGACTGTCAACAGTTTAGAAGACAAACAGGAAACAATTTCAGACTGTTTTCTACGGCAGCACATTAATAACAGAAATAATTAGCAAGGAGGAAGAAGATCAGGAAAGGAATTAAAGTGGCTCTCTGTATTATAATCACCTGATTTGCATACAGTGTCATCTTGGAAAAAGCCAATGGTTACTGGAAATCGCATGGTAGTTGAAGCAGATAATTTTTAAACCTTTCTTTATAGGAGTCACGTGTTGAAATTGTATCACTAGGGAGATGATGTCTTTGTGTTCAAAAAGGCAAAGTATATTAACACACATTCAACACTGAGCTGACACAGCTACATGGTTCCTGGATCAGTGGTGGTTTATTCTAGGCAGCTCAAGCCATGGCTATAACTAATCAAAAAATAACATAGCCTTAGAATACACACCTCATGGGATCTCTAAAAGCAAGTTCTCTTAACTACTCCCTTTCCATCAACAAGCACCAAGTATCTCTCAGTGTACATGCACTTAAAATTAATCCACCGAATTTGAACAAGACTTTTTTGGGTGATGCTCTGGTTCCTTATGTACAACTTTAGCCAGTTTAACGCATTAGCTTAAATGGATTGAAGAATGTATGGATGTATGTTCCCTTTTGCAGCAGATACAGAATGGGGGATAGACAACAAGGAGCACCTGGGAGACTGGAATGTCTTGGATCACCACAGTGATATTAGGCAGGCCTAACACTGAAGGCTCCAAAGCATAACTTAAGAACAAAAGATTAGAGTAGACCTTCAGAGCAGTAATTTGCTCAAACATGGTAGAATCTACCCACTCATCCTTCAAAGGGGGCTTAGGGACAATATCCCCCTAGAACAGTTCTGAAATACTCTACTGTAACACCAAGTACCTTCCACTTCCAATTCCTAGAGATGCTTTCCTTAATCTCTGGAGTATAACCCTCACTCTCGAACTGTTGTGTACAGGTGTTCTAAAGAGACAGTCACATCAACCCCTACTGACAGAATTTTCCTTTAACTTGTGGAATCCACAGCTATTGAATATGCAGTGAGTATACAAGCCACATGATCATATTGTTTCTGCATCAGTTTGTGTATGTATGTGAGAGACAAAATGAGAGCATCCCCCACAGTGGGCTGAGAACATAGGCTTTCCTCTTATGTGGAAGGCAAAGGGCTTGTTTTAGAAACCATACTGTTCAATGCCCAGATTTTCTAATGAAATTGCTTTAGAATAGTATTCCTTCCATAATTTCTAGGCAGGGAAATAGCACAATGTGGATTACTTGGCTCTGAGGAGTCATCAAATTAATCTTTTGAGTCAGGCCGCCCTCAATAAAGCAGGCAATCCAACCTACTAATAGGGTCTGAGAGCAGCTGCTCAGTTGTTGCCCTTTCCAGAGTTTGTTTCTCACCCCATCTCTTTCAGGGACCAGATTTCTTCACACTTCCCAACTCCCAAAGCTCAACTTGGCACTTCCAGGTAGATTTCTTGAGCAGACCATCACAAGCGTAACGCAGGATCAATCAGCGATCAGAGTGCCCTGTCACGTCCAAATAATCTAGCATTAAGAACTGAACACAGATCTGGTTTGGTTATTATTGTCTCCATGCATTTATTTAATGATTACTTCATGCAAGCATCAAGCACAGACTTAAGCACTAACCATTACTCATGTTACATGCCCAGTTCATCCATAAGCCCCGTAACTTCAAAAGCTGTATGTGAACGTTTCTCATCTCTCTACTGCACAATACCCTTTCATGGCCAACACATGCCAGACCAGGTACTATTTTGTGATTAGTTGAGACTCAGGAACTTTATTTAGTCATGTCCCTACATGGATGATCTGTCTGCTGTAAGCAATTAATCACATGCAAGCTGCGTCCTTTCTAGATACTGCACAGTATCATCATCATCTGCTCATCCATCAGCCACATTGACACTAGATCACTGTTGACTAAGATAAGTTTTGTGCTTTTCACGTCTGTACAGCTGACTTTTCATTGAATTGTTCTCTGCACTGGTTACACTTCCAGCTTGCTGACCCAGGTCATCTTGTCATGGACACCTCATTACTTAATCTGCACTGCAAAATCACTGAGCTTTACCATAATTTGTTCCTCACTACTCAAACAAGAAGAAATTTCCAGTTCTTGAAGAATTTTTAAGTTTCAGCCAAAATAAAAATTCTCAGATTTGCATTGTTCATCTCAAAGTATTATGCTGATCAAGAATGGAGATCTTACCGACTGGACTTTTCAGTGACAGTTTTAATCTTTATTCAAGACAGAAAATGCAGAAAGCAGACATGAAAGTAAAGACTTGAAGCAGACAGATCTATGAAGCTGCTACTCCAAAATAAATCTAAACTTCTTAGTACAGTCTCAGCTTCCTGTTTTACCCAAACCATGCATTCCTGCAAACTCCTTGTATCAGCACCGGAGTGCATGTGGCTGCATTACAAGCCAGGTGAAGGAAGAGGTCCATCTGAAGATTAACCTAGAAAAAAACCAGCAGCTTGAAGTGTTTGTAATGGGGCTATTCACACATGGAACTGAATAACCTCTAACAACGCACCATGCTGGAATCCTGGCAAGCCCATGTTTCCACAAACATTCAACTACATGAGACATGATTTTATATATCCACAGCCTAGTCAACATAATTAGGACTCAAGAGATGAGTCCTGCTAAGGCACTCCTAAAAATACTGTTGGGACACTGGGTTCCAAAATAAAATTTCATGCAACTGGATGGAAAACAAAGCAAACCAAAACAAAAACAAGCACACACACAAAAGAAACCAAACCAAACCCAAACCAACAAAAAAGAAAACAAACCAACCAACCAACCAAAACCCAAACCACCAACAAAAAAAGGCACTTTCTAGAGCACTTAGAGAGTTTGTGCATTAAAAAGGAGGTCAAGTCGAAGAAAGTCTTCTTTATCCTTCTAGGAGGTTAGTGGACAGCTGTGCACAACTTAAGACGCCTTCTCAAAGTGATGTCGTAATGGTAAAATTGTGTGTACTTTGCTACAAATCTAGAAGAAGCGAGTGCAACTTTCTCATAGATGGTATTAAAAGAAAAACAGTAACTCACAGCACTTCGACCACCTTACTTGAAAAGATGCAAAAGCCAACGTTAGAATTAAAATAATTTTATTTAAATGTACATGAACAGAAACAAAATATATTTTTTTTTAAACTCACTTACAGAGATATATTGCTGGGCTGGCCCAATCACAAGTGTTCTCCACTATGAGGCAGCAAGACTGACTAGACCCACTTCACTGATTTTTGGACCAACAAATTACCATTCAAATTACCACCTCCTAACAGTCCTTCAGCACACAGCAAACTATTTTGAAAACAAAAGAAAAACTCATCAACTCTTTACCTAGCCAGAAATGTTAAGCTGGGTTCCAAGGAAGATCTCCCTTGAAAATTCCAACCATTACTGAAGAACAGAACACAGTATGCTTCACTATGTCTAAACTTAATGGATCAAGGCTTCTCCCAAATACTTTTCTCTACTCTACTTTCTTGTACAAAGCATCTACAGGCAAGCTCATCAGGGATGTCAAGATTGGAGGCAGCCTGGGCTGCAGTGATGAAGCGCTGGTGGAGTTCATAGTCCTAAGGGATATGAGCCAGACAAGGAGCATAGTCGTGACCCTGAATTTTAGGAAAGCAAACTTTCATCTCTTTGAGAAGTTGGTCAGCAGGACCCTCTGGGAAATGGTTTTCAGGGCCAAGGGGACAGAACAGAGCTGGCAGATCTTTAAGGACACTTTCCATAAAGCACAAGAGCTCTTGATCCCCAGGTGTAAGAAATCAATCAAGGAAGGAAAGAGACCAGCATGGTTGAGTTGAGACCTGACAGTCGAACTTAAAGGCAAGAACGAACTGCACAGGCATTTCAAGCAGGGACAGGTTTCTTGGGAAGAGTATAGAGGTGCTGCCAGTTGTGTAGGGATGGGGTCAGGAAGGCCAGGGTGCCACTGGAGCTGAACTTGGCAAGTGATGCAAAGAATAACAAGAAGGGCTTCTCCAGGTATGTCAGCCAGAAAAGGAAGGTTAAAGAAAACAGCCTCCACAACAAGCAACAATGGCAAGCTGGTAACAAGAGACGAGGAGAAGGCTGAGGTTCTCAACAACTTTTTTGCCTCCTCCTTCACTGGCAACCTCTTTCCTCACAGCTCCCGAGTTGAAGAAACACAAGACAGGGACCAAGGGGAAAAAGTCCCTCACACTGTAAGTGAAGACAAGGCTCATGACCACCTGAGGAACCTGAGCATACACAGGTCTGTGGGACCTAATGAGATGCATCCCAGAGTCCTGAGGTAATTGGCTGATGTAGTTGCCAAGCCACTCTCCATTATATTTGAAAAGTCCTGGCAATCAGGGAAAGTCCCTGGTGACTGGAAGAAGGGACACATTACACCCATTTTTACAAAGGTCAAAAGGAGGGCCCTGGAAACTACTGACCTGTCAGCCTCACCTCTGTGCCTGGGAAGATCATGGAACAGATACTCCAGAAAGCTCTGATAAGGCACATGGAGGAGAGGGAAGTGATCAGAGCCAGCCAGCATGGCTTCACTAAGGGCAAGTCCTGCCTGACCAGTATAGTGGCTTTCAACAATGGAGTGACAGTGGACAAGGGAAGAGCTCTGGATGTCATCTTTCTGGACTTCTGCAAGGCCTTTGACATGGTCCCCCACAACATCCTTCTCTCTAAGGAGAGATATGGATTTGACAGGTGGACTGTTTAGTGGATAAGGAATGGGCTGGATGGTCACATCCAGAAAGTAGTGGTGAATGACTCGATGTCCACATGGAGATCAATGATGAGTGGTGTTCATCAGGGGTCTGTACTGGGACCAGAACTGTTTAACATCTTCATCAATGATACAGACAGCAGGATTGAGTGCACCATCAGCAAGTTTTCAGCTAATACCAAGGTGAATGGTGTGATTAATACACCCAAGGGGCAGGATGTCATCCAGAGGGACCTGGACAAGCTGGAAAAGTTGGCCCAGGTGAGCCTCATGAGGTTCAACAAGACCAAGCACCAGGTCCTGCACCTGGGTAGGGATAATCCTTGTTATTGACACAGGCTGAGCAATGATTTGATAAGAGAGCAAGCCTGCACAAAAGAAGTTGGGGGTGCTGGTGGACAAGAAACTGGACATGAGCCAACAATGTGCATTTACAGCCCACAAAGCCAATGGCATCCTGGGCTGCATCAAAGAAGTGTGGCCACATTGAGAGAGGTGATTCTGGCCCTGAGCTCTGCTCTTGGGAGACCTCACTTGGAGTACTTTATCCAGCTCTGGAGCCCTCAACATAAGAAGGACAAGGACTTGATGGAGCAGGTCCAGAAGAGACACAAAAATGATCAGGGGGCTGGAGTACCTCTCCTGTGAGGACAGGCTGAGGGGGTTGGGTCTGCTCAGCCTGGAGAAGAGAAGGCTCCAGAGAGACCTTAGAGCAGCCTTCCAGTAGCTGAAGGGGTCCTACAGGAAAGCTGGGGATGGGCTGTTTCCAAGGGCATATAGCAACAGACGAGGAGCAGTAGTTTAAAACTAGAGCAGGGTAGATTTAGATTGGACAGTAGGAAGAAGTTCTTTACTGCAACTGGAACAAGCTGCCAGGGAGGTGGTGGAGACCCCATCTCTGGAGACATTCAAGATGAGGCTTGATGGGACACTCAGCAACCTGAGTCAGTTGAGCACATCCCTGCTCTGTCACTGCAGACCTTTAAAGATCAACCCAAACCCTTCATTCTATGATCTGCTATAAAATCCGCACACTCAAACCCGCAGAATTATACGAACCCATGAACAAGGCTGTTTTCACTATGCTTGTTGCTATGTGCTATTACCTGCTGCGACGGCTTCAACATGCAACATACATAAATGGGCAAGGTTCTCTTGACCACCTATTTCAGAATTCACAGAATACTGTTTTTACAACTTAAGAGTGCAATGTAGTTAAGTTATTCAATGTCATATGGCACCATAAGACAAGCAATCATTAGTTAAAATGCACACTTCCTTTACTAATAATTTTGTGGTGCTTTACCAATAATGTAAGTAATAATAACAAAAAAAGAAAAAAAAGGCAATTGGAAGAGGACCAAGAGGGAAAAAAATTTAAGAGGGTGTTTATCATCTCCTTTAATAAAGAAAATTAGAAAAAAAAAAAAAAAGAACTGTCAGATTCAAGGAAATTAAGAGGAAGTAGTTCTTCCCACAAGAGACTTAAACTGTGGACTCAATGCCATATGGTGTGGCTGACAGGCTGATGAGGATTTAAAGGGATTTTTCTTCTATTTTAACCAGCAAATGCTCTCAGATACAGAGTTCCCTAAGCTACAGCTTGCTTAGAGTATATTCCGGAGAATCACTGCTCTCTGATCACCCTGTTTCTACCCTTCCTTGTGCATCTGCTTTTGGCCATCGACACTGGATGCTGGGCCAGAGGGACCTTTGGTCTGACTTGGTAGGGTTGTTTCTAACAGTTAGTTCAAAATACTCCATGAACTTATACTTAAAGACAAAGTTCATCATTTGCCATGTTATTTAGTTAGAATGACTCCAGATTTTTAATTACAAATGGCTTCCTAAAAAGGAAAAAAAATAAAATAAATTAAGTTTTTTCTGCTATGACTCAGTTGTATAAAACTGTATAGAAAAATTAGCATTATGTGCAGATGTCATGAATAGCAATAAGCTTTATAAAAACATCCTTAGAAATGTACCAAGCATAAACAAAAGATGATTTACAAATACATTAAGCTGTTCTTCTAGTCATCATCAGAATCTGAATCATATTTCTTTCCTCTGATGGTTTTCTTATCCAACTTTGTAAAGCTTGTTCCAAATTTCTTTTGACTTTGAAAAGGGGGGTCCATCAAGTTTCCACTAGAAGAAAAGAAAGCAACACGTTGATTAAAGCCATGTTCATGCAGACAGTAAGCAGCACCTCTAATTACCTGATCCTTCAGAAAAATATTGTAAGAGAACACAATCCCTACTCCTTAAAGCCACCCCAAGTAGCGTTGTGGTGCTGCTAGCACAGCAGAGCCTGGACAGAATGGCTGGGATAACTGCATTTCAAGCAGGAGTGTGAGTGTAAAGAGCACCTGTGAGCTGATCTCTGGAGTTAAAAACGGTCTGAAAGGGCCTTTGCTGCAAACTGATCATGCTAAAGACAACCATCTGAGAGATAATACCATAACTAAGGAATTACAGAGAGGCTTTTCAAGGCAAATGAGGACCCAGAAACACAAAAGAAGCTGAAGTTTTCTAACAGGGACTTTGGAATAGAAAGAGCCAAGTCAAAAATGGGTTTTGTACTGCCCCAAGTCACTTCATATTATCTCTGCCTACACCAGAGAGAGCACCTTCTCTATCAGACACTGCACTCCAGCTAGCAGACTATGGAGTCACCCACATCTCTGTGCACATATGACCTGTAGGACTACTTCTCACCAGTACGTGGGCTCGTGGGCCGTTTGGAAGAGTAGGTGCTCACATAAAGCTGGAGCACCCACATCTCCTACTGCGAGGGGGTGTGGAAAGAGGGGAATCCCCTCCCCTTGCTCAGAAATGGGTGTGTGCCTTCTTTCACTTGCATGACCTGTGAGGAGCCTGCATGGAAGCGTCAGTGAGTGAGCAATCAGAACCTTCTGGAATTAGCTAAGAAGTGTGTTTAGAAATGTGTAGGTACTAACATTTTCTAAAAAAACATTTTGCTGATATTGTTCCTAAATGTACAGTCCATGGATTGCTAGCTAATTACATGTCAGTAACAAGTCAATATGCCACCTGAATATTGATTTTGGTCAAACAATGCGACTCAAACTGTATTTAGGGGAAAAACTGTTTATCTTTTCACCATCTGCTATCCACACATTTAAGGAACACAACTGTTTCTAGGCTCTTAGGAAAACTATCTCCTTTTCCAGAACTCTAGAGAGCAGGGCATCACACTCAGAGCAGTGTGGAAATGCAAGACTTGTACATAACTGGGTGTCTCCCAGCACAGATCTCCTGGGATGTGCAGATATTGGGGCTCACTTTGTAAATCAGAATCTGGCGAAAGAAACAAAGAACAAATCAATTCTCCCACCCCCCAAGGAGCTGAGTGAAATACACAGTACTAGAGCAACCGGGAAGTAAAATTATGCCATAAGCCAAAGCACTAACATTTAGCAAGTTCAATGCAGCTTGGCACAGCTCCCCTGAAAATTTTCTCCCAGAAAAGGCTGCATACATAGCCAGCTGTCTTTGACTCCTCTGAGTATTTGCTTGTTGCTGAACAGGGAAGTGGGTATTACCACTTGTTTGGAATTATAAGTTTTCCATTTAAGTCATTTCATCTTAAGTTCACCAGCTACTAAGCTACACTGAACAGTAGCTTCTTTGCCTTTAAAATACAACAACACTTCTTGCCAAAATTTGCTTAAGACATTGAATAAATTCAGATAATGAAGTTTAAAATAAAACAAACCAAAAAAAGTCATTCAAAACCAAAGATCAAAATTAACCTAAAAAGATAATGATTATGTTTCAGCCACACCAGAAAGTTGTCCTGGTTCGAGTGAGAACAGAACTCATTCTGTTCCGTGGTTTTACTTTTCAGCTCAGTTCTTCCAACTCACTGCACTGGCTGAAGTCAGCAGCCTGTTTTCCTAGGCAGTGTCTGCTGCTGGCAGGGATAACACCCTGTGTTTAGAGTTACTACCAAGGGTTGGGGTGCAGACCAAGGCCACTGCTGGATCTTGTGTACCACTTTGGGGGGTGCAGGAAGGTGAAAGGCCACACCTGCAGGGAGGAGCAGACAGGGCAGTTGACCCCAAAGTGACCAACGAGGTATTCCAGCCCACATACATCATATGCGGCATGAAGCAGAGGGATCTGGAGGGTCTATAGGTTTTGTTAGCTTGCTAGTTTTGTTAGCTTGCTTGCTTGCTCGCCCTCCCTCTTTCTGGGGGCTCCTGGGCTCTTCTCCCCTCTTGGCCTGCTTTGCCAGCTTTGCTCGGCTTGGCTCAGGTCCTCTTCCAGTTCCTTCCTCAGAGCATCCAAGGAGGACTCTGTCTGTTCTGCCTTCGATCCAAATCGGTGTGTTCCTGAATCTGGTACCAGAATTCAGCTCCTGAACACAGCTCCCATCTGCTGTGGGGCCCAGCCCGGGACTCTCCCAGTGCCTGCTCCACAGCACCAGTGGTGACAGTGTTGGAATTGCCATCTGGGCGGTTGAGTTTGATACTGGGTTTGTATTTGTACATATTCTGTTTTTATTATTATTCTCATTAAAGATGTTCTAGTTTCCTTTTCTAATGGCTCAGTCTCTCTCCCTCATTCCCTTTCTCTTCCCCCCTGGGGAGCGAGGGGGGTTAACAGAGAGTGGCTGTTATTAGTCTAAGGGGCCACCCTGACCCTAAACTGTGACAAAAGCAAAGCAGGAAGTCCTTGTAAATGATTAAGACCAAGCTGGATGAGTCTCTGAGCAGCCTGGTCTCGTGGAGGGTGTCCCTGCCCATGGCAGGGGGATTGGAACTGGATGGTCCCTTCCAACTCAGGCCATTCTAGGAGTCTATGACTAATAGACATTTTAAAGATGACTTGCTGAGTTTTCTCTGAAGTGCATTAAAAATACTCAAATGTTACTGCAATGCAACTGTGACATGTAAGCACCTGTAGCTGATTTAGAAAGGATTGTATGTGTGTCTCAGAGGCAATATCAAAGCAGTGTAGCTACTCTATACAACTCATGGCAATAACTGTCTATTTTTATTACTGTACAAAAAGGACAATGTAATGTTCATTATAATGTCTCAATAATTTGATAAAAAGACTCTTCTTTCCCTTGACAAAGTACCCAGATTAAATAACTGGATTAAACTCTCATGTGTCTTAAGCGTACAAGTTACAAAATTTTACGCAAACATGTCCTCCTTGCACTGTATCTGATAATAAACCAATCAAAACCCAATTCATTACCTGTAATTAATTATGTCTGCGCAGCCTAATCTCCATTCTAAGGTCTCTGTAGTGAAGTCATCAGTGTTGCCAAGATCAGTAAAGCCCACAACATAGCCTTGTGTTTTTCCATCTTTTACTAGTGCTAGAGTGGGAATTACTTTGATGCGCAGTCTCTCGCACAAGAAAGGAGATTTTTCAGCATTTATTTTCAAGAATTTTGTCTCAATGTGCTTTTTTGCCAATACAGTCAAATGTTTGTCCATTATTTGGCACCTGTGGGAAAAAAAAAAAAAAGGACATGAAGTGTTAGAATCAGTAATCTGAAAAATGTGTTTTAGAGACAGTTTAAAAGAACCAGTAAAGAGCTAGTTCTAGCATGTTTATTCCTCAGATATGACCTTTATAATTAGGAATTTAGTTTCAACAGAAACTGTGTTTTAAAGGTTGCTGGATTTAATGACTAATAGAGTAACAGCCTGGAGCATCTTTATTGCAAAATTACACCATCCATTTCTCCAATTTCTTCCTAATTACTCCAAACACACATGAAAGCCTCTCTCTCTTCTTGAGGTCTCCATTTATTGATGAAATTTCCCCTCTGACTTCTGTTGTTCCTGCTCTAGCTTCACAGCCTGTCAGCTGGAAAAATTTATCATGGACTTCATGTCCTCAGAAAAGTACTGTCAACATATTACAGTGCTTTGAGTTTCTTCAGTTACTGCTTCCAAAACTGAGATGCAGTAACTCACTTCACCAAAACAAACACACACCATACACACAAACAAACAAACAAAAACACCAAAAAAAAACAAAAACCCAAACCCACCAAGAAAAGTGATTTGCACAGACTACTTCAATAATGCTATAAGCAAAAATATTTCATTTTTCTGTTGCAATGAAATGGGGTGAGAATACTTTTATTTCCTGTTGGACAGTAATGTGAACTGCTTAAAATATTTGTTAGATGGCAGAGATTCGTGGACTTGTCACCTGCAATCTCCACTTTCTCGATTATCTTCTTTAAGCAGTTTGGCTTAGCTGCATGAACTCTGTGATGTGGCTGTCCTTTAACTCAAAAGGACTGCCGAGCAGATGAAAAAGCTGGAGTGAGCAAGGATGAAATCAACTTGCTGTTGTGGTTGGTAAGCTGGACACACTACCTTCAAGGGGGTTATCAGCATAAAAACATTTTACAAAACACACCCCCCCCCCCCCTTTTCTTTTTTCTCTTCTTTTTTCTCAAAGTTCTTTCTCCTGCCTGAGTCTACAGATTTTGTTAGTTCAAGAAACAAGAATCAAAACAAGCTAAACCTGTTCTAAGCTACTTTATTTGCAGAGACAGTTCCTCAGCTTCTTTGAGTAAAAGCCAGTCAAATACAATCGCTTCAGATATTTCTGAATCTTAAGCATTTAGCTTAGAAAATATAGGACGCCAGAATCTCACTACATAATCCAGCTTTGACTTCTTTCAATTTCTCACAATGAATCTGTCTCGGTTTATAGTCCATAAGCTAGAAAACATAACACCTTGGAGAGAAAACAAACAAACAAACAAACAAACAACCAACCACAAAAAGCACAACGGGCTCCTCCTTCAACAAACTACTCCTTGCAACTGCATTTTAACAGAAAACATTGAGACATATCCACTAAGGGACAGCCCACAGCCCAGAACTTCTGAAATTGTTCCAAGAAAGCGGAAGATTTTATTTTAGGTTACTGAGTATATATTCTCAGATCTAGGTCTCTCACACCTTAAAAAAGTGACATAATCAACAAGGCACAGACACAAGGGCAAAGCAGCTGCAACTGGTATCCACAGATCCTTTAAAAGTAAAAGGTTAAATTCTCTGGATACCTAGAGAAGTTTTTGTTTATATTTTCATTTTCCAGAACTGTTCAGAGTATCTCTGTTTGGAATAACCAAAGTGATCTTTTTGAAATGCTGTTCCTCACATTTACAGATGAGACTACCTCAAGCTAAATCAAAAACGAAACACAGCACTCTGTCAAATATTGGCAAAGACGTTATGTGTTTATATTCTAATTGACTGTATAACAGAGTAACTGCTGTTAAATCATGTTCTGAGTAACTGTAATGGAAAACAAAATTAAAAAAAATCAGATGTCTTGAGAAGGAACTGAAGTTTGGAAAATTACACTTATGAAAATGTCTATTTAATTGTGGGATTTGAAATAACAAAAGGACATGTCTGGTTTTATAGACAACTATGAACAAAAAGTTTTTTGAGCATAGCTTGTTTACTATACCTGAAGGTCGTATCTCTATAGAAATGGCAAACCACGTTCTTACTTTCTTTGACTTCTTGGAAAAAGTCTCTCTCACTTGGGATTTCTCTGTATTCTCCATGTCCTTTTGAAAGCCACTCCTTTTGGAAAACATAAAAGGAAATTATGAGTCTGTTTTTTTCAGTCCTGGACTTGTCATGCAAAATCTACAGCTTTAAAGAAAAATGAGAAGGGAACTGCAGTGGAAATCCAGCTTATACAGTAATTGAAAGAGAAACAAATTATGTGCCCTCTTTAGTTTTGTTTTGAAAATGCACAAATGTCACTAGGCAAGACAATACTTTGGGTTGCCTCTTTCTCAACTACAGATAGGTGTCTGAGCAGTGAGGCTTCCTTACTTATTTAGAAATACACATCTCTTACATAGCTGCACAAATTTCTGCAGTTCAGCCTCTTAGTAAGGATAGAGTAGTTCAAAGAGAACATCAATGACAGAAAAATCTCAGTATTAAACTGCTAATTGACAGCTTTGGCTACTTTCTCTACAATGTTTTTTTTTTGTACACTCAAAGAACTCTTGCTTAAAACTGATTTGAGACATTACATGTATTTAAACAGAAATCTTCTAATTTTTCCCCTCTATGAAAATATCAGGGAGAACAAAGCCTACCACCTCACCTACAACAGATGATGTTATCTATGAAATACACACTGAAGACATGTTAACATAAGCCAGGCTTCCAGAAAATCATTCAGAAAACACATGTGTACCACAGTCATAAAATGTACAGAGAAACTGAATTTCACAAGCTAAAATTTACAGGCAACTTCAAAACCTGCCTGATTAAGTGTGGAAATACAGTTCAGAAAAAGCTAATCTTTTATGATTATCATGATTTTCAACAAATGCATTTAAAAAAACCCAACCAGTTTCTACAATACTGAAAGTTAATTGTAGTGTATTAATACAAAGTACAGACTAAGCAAAATGATTAGAAGTAGTGTGGTGTGACAGAACTTGACAAAATCCTTTAGTTTCCAGCAGGTGAAAAGAAATATAGTTAAGTCACTGTTATTGATCTTGCATTTTTGTCTTAGAGCGGGGGGGGAAGAGTTCTAAGCAAACTAAAAATATCCCATAAGCTAAGTTAGGATAGAACAAAGAATTTCCTGAACATCATACACATTAAAAATGCACAGAAGTATGAGCACATGCCGAAGCCATCAGCAACAGCAGGCATGCATGAATTCCCCTCTGCACAGCCCTACTGCAGGATGGCAGCATACTCCTGCCATGGAGGAGCATCCTACTTCAAATCCGCATTTGAAAATGCATCAGGACAGTGACTTAAGATCAACTGACACAAACAAGTCTTGGCATGAGAACAACCACACATTCACAGGAAAGAACATCCAAGTGCTATGACTTCTGAAAAAGGAAAACACTAGAATCAAATATAAACTAAACTTGTGAAGACAAATAATGTGCCAATTTCTCTGGGTTTAGAGAATCAAAGCTGCTAACATTGTCTCTTCACCAGCATCCCAGCCACACCATGACATTTTATTGCATTTCTGTTTCAAAGCACAGCATTAGCTTTTATGGGTTCCACCACAACCAGAGCGTTTCTTTTGAGCCCTCGCACCTCCTCCTCAATCCACTCTACTACTTTGTCAGGTTTGCTTGGATGGAGCAAGATATGAAACCTATGGGTTCCCTTCAGGTCTCACACTATATGCTACCAAGTATTTGGTGAGAACCTTGTTCTCACCGTGTTTGGAGAGCACAAAGACTGCAGTTTAACATGAAGTATCAGGGACCAAAGCAGAATTTTTCTCCTGCAATAAGAAATAAGCAGTCATACAAAGACAACATTTAATTGGGTAAGAAGGAGCAGGATAAAGAGTTACAATATAGGGACAAGGAAACACCCTGTAACATTCTTGTACAAAATACCTCAAGAGAAAAGCACCCATCACTTGCACACCATAAGTAACAATCTCCAGAATTCAGAAGCTTAAGGAGCCTAAGGGCTCACAATTAGATTGCCTATAAGGCTCATGCTTCCAAACAGCTATGTTCAGTGAACACGGATGCACTCAGACACAAGACTCTCTATCCTGTCTTTATGGTAAACAATCACAGGGGCTCTTCTCTTTTCCTGTTAAAAAACACAAAGCACGCACACACAGACAGACACTTGGTTTCCTGGATAATTTAAAATTAATAACTGCAAAAAGGTGAGGAAGAAGAAAAACAACCAAGCAACCCCAAAACACTTAACTCACATATACTGTTTCCCTAAGATTTAAAAAAAAAAAAAAATCCATTACACTGCACACATCAAGCATCTGTATTACTATGGGAATTACTTGTTTCTGCTGCTGGGCCTTTTTTAGTGCCTCGAGCCTCCTTTGTTTAAGGCATTCCAATTCATCTTCATCCATTTGGTCCAGCTTCTGTATTTCAGCATCCAGATGTTCTTCCACAACCTTGGTAGTCTGAAGTATTTCATTCTCCAGAACTTTCTGAAGTATTTCAACAGAGGTATCAGCAGCCATCTTTAACTTCAGAGCTGTGAAAATAATAATACATGGAATTAACATTTATACAAACAATTAAGAGCCTGACCTCTCTCTGACTTGCAGCTCACACTGTAGAGAAAAGAAAATGCTATGCTATGTGAGGATAACAGTAGATAGTTCTTTTCTATTCTGCAGCCCCCTTTGAAGAATACCTTTACAATTAACACAAATGGCAGATACCAGTCAAGTCCTGTTCTCTCAATTGCAAAGGCAGCTGTTGAAAGGGCACAGGAACCTGAAATTCTTTGTCAGTAAAGAAATAAAATTTACCAGTTCCAAAGGAACATGACTTCTGTGTCAGATCCATGTACCTTTATTAATATTCTGAAACTAGAAGATGTAATTGCAAAGCTCCATACGGCTGGGAGGAGATGTAAGATTTCTCAGACTAAGTCTAAGCAATGCTCAGTGTATAAAGTTTCCACCAGTAGTTTAAATGCAATTACTTTAAGCACCTGATGAATATTAACATATTTTAATATGAATTAAAACTCCTCAGCTATAAGAAAGACAAGGTACTCAACAGCAAATGCTTTAGGCCAATACACTGCTTCAATTAGTGTAAGAAAACTGCTATTGCCAACACCACCCTCTGGCAGCCAGTGAAGGGATTTCAAAAATCCCAACAACCACTACCTAATTGCTGTCTGAAGAAACACAGCTAAAATAATCTTCTGTAAAGACCTCCCTGCCCAAACACTTCAAAAAGACACAAAATACTAAGGCTGGGGTGCATGGAGAGCTCAGGCAAAATAACTGATTGTTCTCCAACATAAACTTCCACTACAAAAAAAAACTATTGCTGTAACGGGCGATAATTTTGAAAGGGGGGCAGTGCACAATCACCCTAATCATCAGATTCTTACCCTGCAGGCCACGGATCTGATGGGCTGAATTTGGGTTCCAGAGTTACTTTTGGCTGCATTTCAAAATTGCCAAAATACCAGAGCTCACTGACTTTGCAAACACCTTGAGTAGAGGTAAGAAAGCACTTTTAGTAGCGATGAGACAAATGAAAACATCGCGGCAGCACTCCCTGCACAATGCAACATCAGCAGCGCTGTGACGGCTGCCTCCCTCCCAACGGGTCACAGCCACACCTGCCCTGTCCCGCAGCAACTCGTCTGGAGTCCCTCTCCCCGAAGCTTCAAACTACAAAATCTCTCCGACAGCGTTTCTATCCTTCTTGTTTTTCTAGAGGAAGAAAAAAACCTTGCCAGCGCAGGTCAGAGGCCACAAGGTCTTCAGGAGAGGAAAGGAACCCCGCTCAGCTGGGGCACAGGGAGGCTTGTTCTCCAAGCGAACAGGAAAAACAGAAAATCAACCCCAGCCGATCCCCGCTACAGCCTGAGGTCTCCCGAGGTCTCCCAGCTCGCCAAGGCGCGACAGCTCGGGTGCCAAGAGGCACCTCCTATGCAGCAGGCGGCCTGGGCCAAAGGCCCGCTCCCGGGGGACTCGGTACCACTGCCGGGGCCGCGGACCTGCCCGCCCCGCCGAGGAGGGGCGCTGAAGGGAGCCCAGCCGACACCGCCCACCAGAGACCACCCGTAGCGGGGCTGAGAGGCGCGGCCGGCCGCCGGGGGCCGACCTCATAGGGACACCACGCAGGCGCCGCACGCCTCCACGGGGCCGTTACAGACAACGGTTGGTCTTGTCGGTCAGTCGCCAACCCGCCCACCTACCCGGCTCCTGACAAGGTCTCCAGTGAAAACCTCACCCGAGTCCGGCCCCGCCACACCAACGCCAGTCACTCACCCCGCCGCCGCTCCCTTCCGCACCCGCCAATGTCTCGCGAGAGCCGGGGCGGGGCGGTGCCGGCTGCTGCGTGCGCGCTGAGCTTCCCAACGCGCTCATTGGTCGGCAGCGGCGGGCGAGTTCCTGGGGAGTGATGTGCTCGGTGCGCATGCGCCGCACCGGCGCGCGGCTGTCAGGAGGGCGGGCGTGAGACTGTGCTTCTTTCGTGCCGCAGCTCCGCTCTGCTAGCGGGAACTGCCTCTGCCGGGACGCGCTGCCACCCTCGCCCCGTTCCCACAGCGCCGCGCTCCTCCCGGCGTACGCAGCGGCTTCCCTCACCGCTTTCTTGCCCTGCCCCGCCGAACGGGCGCGGTTGGGGTGCAGCGCGATTCCCCCGCGGCAGCTCTAAGCAACCGGCCTCCTGCCAGCGCGCTGCTCTGGGCGGGGCTTGGCTGCCAGGGGGCGTGTCTCGCCCCGCCCTTTCCCTCACCCCTGTGGGCGACCGCTGCGGGGCGGCTGCTTGTTGTGAGGGCTGTCGGCGGGAGCTGGGAGGGATCGTCGCCGTCACCGCCGTTCTGGGGGACTCCTCGGGGTTGGCGTTGTGAGGCCGAGCCCACGCAGGGAGCCGGGGCGAGGCGGGGGCGGTGCGGGGCCTAAGAGGGGCGGGGTCCCAGGAGCCGCGCTGGGGACGGGAGCGCGGGGACGGGAGCAGGCCAGCCCCACGTGCTGGAAGACAAGGCGG